>WEKY01000445.1:3073-24110 GCA_013390045.1 Picathartes gymnocephalus | reverse complement strand
AAAAAAAAAAAAAAGATATTGTGGCAATTTTGTAGATTTTCATAGCAAACCAGTGTTTATGTGTTTTAATCTATACACAGTTTTTTAAATGATAGTATCCTTGGTCATAATTTTTTGTTGTGTTTTAGGTAAGAATACATTATTACTATTTACCTAAAAAATGAGTTGTATTTGAAGAAGAAAGTGTACTAATAGTGGAGTTGCCTCTTCGGATGAATGATTGTCCCACTGACTACACTGTTGTGGTTGACTAAGTTGACACAAAACGAGAAATGAAACTTGAAGCACAATATGGCTACATGCAGCAAAACATTGCAATTTTTGATGATGCAGTTTATGAAAACAGAGTTTCGAAGTAATGAAACTAGAACCTTCAGTAGAGTGAACAGAATCCATGACAGGCTGCCCAGTCCTGGTCCTCAGCCAGTAGGTCTTCCCAAAGATCTGCTGAATCCTTAGCAAGCAAGGTTTCTGTGCAAGCACTGAACCATTTTGTTTTGTTCACTATTGATTTTAGTCTGGTCATTGCAGCATAAGACAAAACATTTTTGTATGGAAATACCTGGAAATAATTATAAGGATTGGTCAAGGGTGCAAACCTACTAATTGCCACAGATACTTTAATGGCTTTTCATGTTCTCCTGTAATTTATATCTTGTGGTACATCTTTAGAGGTAGAATAGGTTAAGGAGATTAATCTGAAGGAGGTGACTTTTGCTGTCTGATTCATACACATTGTGTAGGAAGCGTAGGGTAAGACAAATAATACTTTTCTGAGTAATTATAATAATTTTTCAGTTGGAATGAATTTTGGAAAGCAGATGCTTTACTCGAGGATTATCTTCCTCAGTGAATGTTTTTCTAAATACTAAATACAAAAGTTCATTTGTGCAATCAAGTTTTAAGCTTGGAGTTGTGCTGTACAGTAAGGCTCATTTGGTCCCGAGAATAATTTGCTATAATAAATAGCAAAAGCTGTTAAGTCCTGATGAAGCTGTGCATTTGGAGAAATAATCTGGGCTGTTTAAATCTTGTTTGTAATAAGAAACTGCACCTGTTCATAGGTTTCCTGGAGGACACGCTTACTTTGATAAGCTCTTTCATGAGTATATCCTATTCCTCATTTCTCTGGCACCCCTTCTATCAGCTGTATGTGAAAGGGGGCATTGTCCCTCCAACACACGCGTTGTTCTGCCTTCTCTGAATCTGGATGAGAAGAAGTTCCTTTCTTCTATGAGTGTGTGGGGAAAGCAGGAGAAATTTCTGTTAGGCTTTTCTGCACCCATAGACAGCACAGTAGGCCAAGGTATAATCAGGGCTCTGTTCTGCAGTCCGACCTAGCTCACCAGTCCCGTTTGACCTCCTCCCTCCCAGTTATACACACCTTCCTTCCTTCCTTCCTTCCTTCCTTCGTTTTTTTTTTTTTTTTCTTTTTCCTTTTCACACTGCAGAGGTTGAAGTGCCAGACCCTGCAAACTGATAAGATAAGAACCACATGGTGCGTGCCATAAGCCGAGGGTCCCTACTGGGTCCACTGACGCACGAAGTCCTCCCCTGATGTCAAACAGCTGATAAGTAGCACCTTGGCTCCAATCCCAAATCTCTGTGCCAAGAGGGGAAAAAAAAGCTCTTTGTCTGCAAAAGGCAGCTCTGTTGAGATATTTTTCTAACATCTTGCTGCTTTTCTTGAATTCAGGCCAGAGTTCTGTCTGTTTAAACTATTCTGTATTATTCCTGAATTGTTTGGCAAGAATAGATGTCCGCTCAAAAAAGTGTGTTTAATTCATCATGCATGATATATATTTGACTGTGCTTGCAGCATCAGACACACAATACAGCATGCAGTGTTTATAATGCGTGGTAGCCAAGCCCACACTACAGTGCTGTTTAAAGCTATACAAAGCTTACTTTTCAAGAATGTAATATCTGATCAGGAAGCAGAGCAACAACAAAAAAATTACAAATTTAAGACTGCATTAATGATCAAAAAAAATGGGTTGGCTGTCAGAATGCTTCCATAATAAACACAGAACAGTACTCTATGAAGTCCTTGAACTTTATTGGTTTTGTTCATCTTTATAGTTCTTATTGCTTGATTTTCTGTATTAAACTGTAGGTTTAGTTCTTCAGATTTTGAAAGATACGCTCCTGCTTTAGGATTACATTTTCTCCTGTTAATTTTTCTGAACAAAATAACTTTGTGCCAAATAATGCAGAATATTAAAACCTTTTGAAGTAATACGAGGTCATGAGCTTACATGACTTCAGAGCTTTAAGTGTAATATTTTTGAGGTAGGAAATTGAATGTGTTTCATAGTCATGTGCTTACTTTCGTATATTTATTCAAGCTTGTTATTTGCAAATGGGATGTTCATCTGTATAGATGTTTCAAAATTTGTGTTGCTGTTTAGAATTTCTGTATGTGGGTCCAATTTTTCTACACTTCAGTGTTCTTGCAGATGTATTTATAAGACTATACAGTCATGGTTTTATTTCACACTTTTGTGAAGCCAAATCCAAAACAGACATGCCAAGATAACCCAATTAAACACAGGTCTCAACGACCTGAGTAGCCACTGCTGCTGCTACGGTTGTTGAAGGCCCCCTGAGGCTGCCAGCCTTCGAAGTGTTGCTGCTGTAGGGAAGCAGTGGCAGGATAGCACTAACATGGTTATCCTGGGCTAATAATTCAAATCCTTATCCAAAGCTTTTTTGGGAAGCTGCTTGGTTTCAGGAAATACCTCATAACTCTTTTGGAGGTCTACTTTTAATGCCACCTGAACCAAAGGAGATATGTCTGTGTGTTATGAAGCACAAGGTTCATGCTAATTTTAATGCATCATTTTTAGTGGTGATAAAGTGAACATCAGTGTATGTGTTATATGTGCCTTCTTACATGTGTTATTAAAATATTTAGACTCACTTTGGGCTACTTTGTGTATAAAGCTGTATATCTTGTTATCCATTTGTAGAATTTCATCCTTTTAGCATAGGAACAAAAGTTATTGTGTGTATGTGTTTGTAGATGTTTAAAATGCCAAACATGAAGGTCTACTGCAACACAGCTCTTCACAGTTGCATAGGATTATGCTAATGCTCAGTGCTGCTCAAAGTACTGTTTTGAGTATCTGAAAGTGTAATTTCTCTTGGGACTGACACTCTGCTGGCTGTATAGCCATTGCTTGCAAAATCCAGCTGGATTTCCAATCAGGAAGAGCTTGCAGGATATGTGCCTGGATGGCTCTGAGTTGGATTGGATGCAGAGCATCAAGTGTTCATGGCCAGGTTGGATGGGGCTTTGAGCAACCTGGTCTGGTGGAAGATGTCCTTGCCTGTGGCAGGGGAGTTGGAAGCCGATGATCTTAAACTCCCTGCCAGCCCAAACCATTCTATGATTGTAAAAGACTATGCAGCTTCTCAAGTATGTAGTTCTTTTAAGAGGTACTGAAATTATCCTGAAGTGATCCATTATGTACTTTTTGACTGCATAAGAAGTCAGAATGAACAGAGTGTGGTTTAAATTAAGTGCAACTCTGACCTCTGATGTTTCAGGGAATCATTACTAGAAACAAATGATGCAGTGAATTTCATTAATGCACTGTCCTTTTCTGCCATTTGATAGTGGGTTTTGTTTTCTGATTGTATGTAAGGGCTTCCCTTGCTCTCTTCCCCTTCTTAGTCTGCTTATTGTATACTTAATTCTCAAGATTAAGTCTATAAAAAGTGCTTTGTGAATCTTCAAGGAAAAGAAAGGAGAGCTATTCCCATAGTTCTCTACTGCTGGTTTCTAGAGACCTTATTCACTGTACAATACTTTTAAAGAGAATATATTATGAAACATGACTTAAAAGGCTAGTGTTCAGTTAACGATTAACAACAAAAATACAATTTAAAAAATTGTTACATTTATAAAAAGCTTTTGTCTGAAAAATCTTTGTTTATACTTTACAAGAGAAACTACAGATAGATACTGTAATTAATAGAGGCCAAATTTCATCAGCTGACTTCAGCAGGATGATGTTTCACCCTGGGGATTCAAGAATAATTATCCCCAGATAATTTTAGAAAGAATTGCAATTATTATTTTGAAGTCAAAAACATTTCACAAATCCTCAGTGGAAGCTATCATACATAGTATTAATTTCCTATGTAATGTGACTCTAAATAGTTTATACTCATGAAATGTTAATTTTATAAAATAAAAAATAGCTTAAATTCTCATTTTATCAGTTAGTATCATTTTAATAATAGCATGAAAACATAATTGTGTTTTAATGTGAGTAATTGTATCATTTTTGTCCTTCAGCAATTTGGAGGCTGAAATGGATTTCATTATAGTCAGCAGCACGATCTCACTCTCTTTAAGGAAAGCACCAGGCTGTGTATGCCTCTTTTGCTACAATAGTTTTGGTACTGCTTATATTAGTTAAAATTAGTGAAATAATTTTCTTCTGAGTAAGTTTAACTTTAAAACAGATCCTGAATCTTACTGATCAAATCCCTTTTACACTAACTCAGTTTTTTATTTTAAAAGACAGGATTTTGTGTGGAGAGCAGTTTAGCAGTATATTTGTGACATTCCAGATGTTTTAAAATCTGTATACAGGACATACAACATGACATGAGAGGAGGAGGATGAAGGTTATGAAATGCAGAGTAACTGAAAAAATGTACCACTTAATAAAACAATCAGAAATGGTGAGATGTAAAATGAGTTATAGCTTGTGTGAAACAGCCCCTGAGATGTTCCTTACAAAAAGCCTAGCTATTTGAACGACAGGGAGGTTGTAAATGAAGTTGAAATGTGCACGTAAGGCTGATCTAATGACTATAAGATGGTAAGCTATGACTGAACACTTTATACAGCTGTATTAACAGTGGTGAGTAGGAACATTTCTGGCATTTAGTTGCAGCCTAAGCAGCAGTATTTGATGAAATTCTTCCTGATTACTTAGTTCAAGGCTTTAGTTCTCTAGGGCTGCCCTCTCCCTCCCAGCCTGTATGGGCTTTTGGTTGTCTGTTGCTGATTCTTTCTCCCAGACCCAGCAGGCATGCTCACACTCATGCCTGGGTGTGCTGTATTGCTGTCCTGGGCAAAGAAGAGCTGCTTTCTGTCAGGCAGTAAGTTTGCAGTGTGGCAGCACTGCTTGGGAACGGGATGTGCATTTTCCCTCCATGCCCTTGTGTGCTCCCTCTGTGCCTCTGAGAGCCTCTCCCAAGTTCTCATCTCTTGATGATTCAGAAGGGATACCAATAATAGCTGTCCATCATTACTGTGACTTGTATGTGGTAGTGGTTTCTAATGATAAACTGAATATTTCTTGTGCTTTTTTTTAATCTCCTCCTTCCTTCTCTTGTACTACTTCAGGCTTTTCTGCTTCTTGGTTTGGGAGCTGCTATAGTGAGCTATAGAACTTTATTTCAACTTTAATGCTGTTCTGTGCATTATCACAGATAAAACAGGGAGCCCTCACTGAAATAATGCTGTGATTACTTTACAAAGTGAACTATGTTACTCAAAGAATAATTTTTTCTTGAACTTAACAGTACATGCAGGCTTTTTCTTGGACTACATTTATCTCACATCTTTCATGGAAGATGGTGTTAAACATGACTGTACATACACAAAAGTCAGTGGATGCCACCATGCAAGAGAGAAGCTGCAAAGATGGTATATGAATCAAAAATCTTGATAAACTTGAATAGTTACCTGTAATGAACCAAGTAAAGAATGATAACACTGAATAGAACATATGTAAATGTCAAGTCAGAAATAGGTAGATGTAAGTAATGCAGAATCAGATACGGGGATAGAAGTGGATAGCAAAATGAGTAAGTCAAAGTATGGCACAAGTCTTCATAACAGAAATATTACAGTTGAAATGTAGAAAAGCAATTTCCCTCTTTCCACCACTGGTGAAGCTGTAGCCAAAACTACACGTATGTTGAAAGAAAAGTCTCTGTGGCACCAACGAGTTAGAATGCAGAGGAAAGCAACTTGTAGGAGACCGAGAAAACAATAAATTTTGATCCATCTAAGATAGAGAAGGTGGATTGAAGAGGACGATGTAGAGCATAGGCATCAATTTGAGTGAACTTGGTACATGAAGCAAGAAGTTGTTTTCTGTAGGAAGTCATGGTATCACAAGAGAAAACCTCAGGGAGACACTAACTAAGTAATAAGAAATACTTTGACAGTTAACCAATATAAGCTGGAATGCTCGCTACCATAGACTTTTAGGAACAGCTTTCAAATTATATGTAAGAAGGGGTACACTTAAAAGTTCTTACTTTATCTTGTTTCAGATCACAGAAAGAAAGATTCTTTCGTATTCTGCGTTTCTGTGCTGTTTACTGTGTAATTGGGTCCTTTTATTTTTTAATAACCTCTATCATGTAAATTTGAATGTATAAATATAAGGATTTAAATCCAGAAGCTTTGTAATAGTGAAAATTACACTTTACTTTGTTTACACTAATGAAAAAGAAACCAAAAAAAACCAAAAACAGAAACAAAAAAAACCCCACCCAGACAATTAGTGAGTGGCTTGCATTTAAGCCCTTTAGTCTTTCCCCTGAATCTTGGCAGCAATTAGGAAAATGCAAGATTTATGAGATTTTAGAAATCTCCTCCTGCTTTTTCTTTCACAGAGAACAATAGTTTAAAGCTGTCTTTCACAGCTCTTTTATTTCTTCCAAAACATAATTTGGTATGAGAACACTATGCTGTTAAATTCATGTAATTAAGCAGTTTTGTTTGTTTTTACTTTCTGCTCTTCATGAAGTGTCTTCCAAAATCCATTAGAAGGCACTTATTATCTAGGAGAAGGCAAGAATTTGCACAGTATTTGCTTAAATGTTACCTCAGGTAGAAACCTATTGTTTACGGAAGGGACAAAATATTCCTGATGTGTTTGTAGACTGAAGACAACTGAAAGGTCAGTATTTCTGTCCCCAGCTGTCCCCAGAAAAATGCAAGATGAAGACAGCAAGGAGGCAAGACAGAAGAAGCAAAGTGATTGGGCAAAGAGGTTACAGAAACATTTGAGTTTCAGAATATGGGAGAATATGATTATGGCAAGTCTGGAAACCAACATGTAGTTTTCAAACTGTTACCCTTGTAACAGTGGCTGTAGGAAGTCTGTGCTGGAGGTGGCAGAGGAGGGGTGGGGGTGGAGGGAGAAGAGAGGTGATAAAACCTTAAATAGTGTGGCACCAAAATATAGCCACACTAGTGGCTAGCCACAAAGTGTTCAAGCTTTGTGAAAAATCTGTGCATTTAATATGGCATAAAGGGAATTACAGAAGTCTGGACAGGAAATAATTTAGGTGTGAATAAAGGCGTATTCAGGAAAACTGACATAAGGGATACTGTAGTGCACATTTGTGGTGCAATATTGTTTCTATTCTAATACAAAATGATGGTTGTAAATGTAAAACACAAGCTTTGGAGAGAACAGGTATGTTTTGGATATGATCTTGGTGAAAATGGTAGATAGGCCAGCACTGCTTAGAATGCAACTGTTCAAAATAATATTCAGGAATTTAGCAAAGGGGTTGATGTTTTCTAATGGTCAGTGTTCCATGGAGAGCTTAGGCTAAGCTGCAGCAGATGAATCAGAGTCACAGAATATGACTAGTTGGAAGGGACTCACAAGGCTTATCAAGTCCAATTCCTGGCCCTACACAGCAGCATCCCCAAGAGTCACACCTTGTGCCTGAGAGCATTGTCCAAATGCTTCTCGAGCTCTGTCAGGCTGATGCTGTGACCACTTCCCTGGGGAGCTGTTCCAGTGGCCAACCACCCTGTGGCTGAACAACCTTCTCCTAATATCCAACCTCAACCTCCCTGACACAGCTTCAGGCCATTCCCTCGGGTCCTGACACTGGTCACCACAGAGAAAAGATCAGTGCCTGCCCCTCCTCTTCCCCTCATGAGAAAGTTATCAACTGCAATGAGGCCTCCCCTCAGTCTCCTCCAGGCTGAACAGACCAACTGGCCTCACCCCCTCCTCACCTGGCTTCTCCTCAAGGCCCTCCACCATCCTTGTTACCCTCCTTTGGACACTCTCTAATCACTCTATGTCTTTTTTATATTGTGTCACCCCAAACTGCCCCCAGCACTCGAGGTGAGGCTGCCCCAGCTCAGAGCAGAGTGGGACAATCCCCTCCCTGGCCTGGCTGGTGATGCTGTGCCTGATGCACCCCAGGACAGGGTTGGCCCTCCTGGCTGCCAGGGCACTGCTGACTCATGTTCAGCTTGCCAGTGATGGGGATACAAAGGTTCTTTTCTGTGGCACTGCTCTCCAGTATCTCGTTTCCCAGCCTGTCCGTACATCCAGGGTTGTCCTGTCCCAGGTGCAGAATCTGGCACTTTCCCTTGTTGAAGTTCATACACTTGGTGATTGCCCAGCCCTCTGATTTGTCGAGGTCTCTCTGCAGAGTCTCCCTGCCCGCAAGGGACTCACCACTTCCTCCCAGTTTTGTATCATCTGTGAACTTGTTCTGTATCCCTTCCAGTCCCGTGTCCAAGTCATTTATGAAGACGTTGAAGAGCACAGGGCCAAGAATGGAGCCCTGTGGAACCCCACTAGTGACAGGTCCCCAGTCTGATGTCACCTCATTCACTGTAACCCTTTGTGCCTGACCTGTGAGCCAGTTGCTCACCCATCCCACGACGTGTTTATAAAGCTGTGTACAGGACCTTTTGTCCAGAAGGATCCTCTAGGAGACAGCATCAAAAGCTTTACTGAAATCCAAAAAGATTACATTAATTGAATTCACCTGATCACCTATGTGGTCTACCTTGTCATAAAAGGAAATCAGGTTTGTTAAGGAAGACTTTCTGCTCATGAAGCCGTGCTGAACTTGCAGTTCTATCCTGGCTGATTTTTTTTTTTCCCCCAGTGTCGGGCAAAACATGTTCTTTCTTCCTAAGTACTGAAGAAAGTACCTTAAAAGAAAAAGGAGTAATAGGAGATTTCAGTTCAAAAGATGGTGGTGTGAGGTTACAATTACAAGCAGGCAAGCTGAAACGTCACTGACTGAAGGAATGCAGCATCTGGATTAGAAGGAAGCAGTGATGGGACAGTTGTTGCCTAGAGCCTGTAGCTGTTGTTTTGTGCTGCCTGCACATCAAACAGAAAAGTTTGGTTTGGACACCCTTGATTTATATTCATTTAAACTGACAATCTTCCTTGTATCACTTGAAAGCCACAATGTTATTAAAATAGTTTATTTTAACTTGGTTTGAATTATCCAAATATGTAAATTCTTTCTTTCCACGAAGTGGTAGGATTTACAAAAGAACTGAAGCATATTGGGTAATTGTCATAGAAATAAATGCTGCTGCAGCCTCTACAGGACTATACCTCATTTAAAAACCTTATTTAAGCATCTGCCAGCTTTCTGTGAAAGTATACTCTCTGCATGTTTGTTGTCCTTTTGAATGTTTTCAAGTTCCAAATTAAATTCCTGTTATTGCTGTGCTGGCTATGTTTGTGAAAAGCATTGGCATACCTTCTAGTGGTTATGACATCTGTGAGAATAACTCCTTTTTTTCCAGAAACAGTGACATTTCCCTCTAGTGTAAGTCATTTGATTAATATTCCTTTATCTCATCAAAGAGGATCTTTCACTGAGAATGTATACCTTCTGCAGGTATACAGTTTTATAGGATTTATAAGTTAATTACTGAATTTAGAAATAATTAGGAGTTGTTCCATGTCTCTATTTAATACAGTATGGTTTTAGAAATACCCATAGAATCATTGCAGTATTTCAAACTGCATTGATTTAGCTAGCTTTATGTCTACTTTTTAGGGTGAACTGGAATGTGTGAAAACTTGTTGCTCTTCTCAGAGTTTTTGGTTGATCTGAAAAGTCTCTGGGATCTGAGTATTTCAATTACTTTGTTTTTTATATAAGCGTAACTGAAAAAAGTGACTGCACATTCAGGACATGGCAACATTACAGTTAACTCCAACTAAGTTCAATGAAAGTTAATGGAAAAGCTTTGCACTTCTGAAAATAAGATTAATTACATGAGGGTCTTAATATGCTAGGCTCATAAATGCGAGGCCAGTCACAAACTCTATATTCCTCTTGTGTGATATATTTATTTTCATGTAACTCATATATTATTGAGAATTTTTTGTCCATACTGGTAATTTGATCAGTGTTGAGCCCTCAGGATGGATAGCTGTGTGTATAGTAATGTGGTAAGTAGAAGAAAATGACTGACAGAAACTTTCCCTCTCTCTGTTGTCAGCAGCAGCATGTCTTTAAATGAATGGAGATAGGTGCTTACAAGAAGCCAACATTTTAGCTGTACAAACTATTTGTTTGGGAATGTGGAAGACAGGCAGTACTTCAGATGATTAAAAGGACCTGACACAAATTGCATTTGAAAATGTTTATGCAGGGTATGTACTGCTAAGTCATTGTGCACATTAGTATAAATACTGTTAGATCTTTTTGTAGGAGTTGTAAATAATATACAAGGTTTTCAGTAAGAGATATCAATGATGAAATATTTATTTTGTATGAGTTTATAGCTATAAGATTAAGACTAAAATACTGACCTGAGTTAATCTTTAAGTGTCAGGACTATGATAAGATTTTAAAGCTCTGTAAGTTTATAATGTATAATGAGGTAGTAATTTGGCCTCCTCCAAGCTTAGAGGAAAAAAAGTGCAAAAATAATTTAACTTCTCTTTTTATTTAAATGATCATAAAATTGATATTCTTGAATGTCTGTGGGTTTAATTAATCAATGTTTATAGTACCTGGGGCTGATATTTAAATAGAAAGACATTTTTAGTGTAAACATAAAAAAAACTGTATTTATTTTTTTTTAAAGTCAGGGCTTTGTTTTGTTTTCAAATAACAAGGTAGTGATTGTGGGTCCTAAAATACAAGTTTACCCAGTGTTATTTACAGCTTGATAGAGTTCAGTTATAGAAAATGTGGGAGGAAAAAAAATTAAGAACTAGTTATTTTTTATGGCAAGATTTGTGTTGTTTAAGAAGGAGTGACATTAAAGAGCATATGAACCTCTGTATCACTGTTTTTTTCTATCTTCAGAGGCAATCTGTTTTTTGCAATAAAAGCTGAGGATGTTTTGAAGATTCTACTTCTAATAATCCAGCCATTACATTGCTCTTACTTTCAGTGTCATTGTTTTGAACTAGAAAACAATTTCCAGCATCAAGGCACTGTGACATTGGCTTGTTTTCTTGTTGAGTGCATGTGGGGCATCTGTAATTTTTTCTTTTAATTAAGTAGTACATTTTTTCTCAGGATGCTACTTTAAAGAAACCAAGACACATGAAAGCAAAGTGAAACCAATGCTGTATTGGGCCTAAGAGTAGTGTGCATCTTTTGGTGCTGTTCCTTCACTGTTCTAATTGGGTAGAAAGAAGAATTTCACTTTTCATTACCCAGCAAAAGTGACACTATTCTGGGTGAGGTTTCTCCATGAGCAAAACAGTCAGAGCCATGTTTTAGTATAATGAATTCAGCTGTTCATCTGCTTCCTGATGCTCCCCAAGGCAGGTTGTATATGTGCCTACTACCTCTTCTCAAACAGTTCTCTGAAATGGGAACTCTTCCAATTGTTCATTCACTTGCCATAATTTAACCATCACACTGGCTACAATATTTCCATTCCTATGGTCATCTTCAGATGACTGTACAAGTATGTGTTGTACTTATGTACAACATTATAACCATAGCTTTAAAATTTCAGCTAATATTTTTGCTTAATAGTGCAAATGAAATAAGCTTTATGCATTTTTATAGAATAAGCAGATAAATCTATAAAATTATTAAATGCTATATTGGTTTGGCAAGTGTAATTATGTATCCTTAGTAATAGAAGGAAGTTATGGTAGATTTCTATCAATTTCATTAAACCTCCATCAAGGGAATAGTTGTTCTAGCATGTGTGTGGAATGATTGCACACTAGATCTTTGTGCAGGAACTTTTTGAAGTAGTGCCCTTCTACACTGGATTTCTCTTTTTGTGCGTGGTGAAGGGGATCCCTTGATCTTCATTAAAAAAGTAGTAATATTTTATCTCTGGATTTTCAATCTTTGTTGTTGTAACTGTAGAACATCTTTCCAGCATGGGCATTACATTTCTCTTAGGGAAATGGAAAGTGTAAGTGCTTAACTGATACAACAATTCAGTTGCATTTGCTTCTACGTGTTAAAAGCAAAGCCCACTAAAAAAAAAATGTGCATGTGGATGGTTGAGTAGTTCTAGGAGATGTACTTAAACCAAAGCAAAACACCCCCTTATTGTTATCATTCATGTGTATTGTATAGTAAAATGTCCCTGTGTGGGAACCAGAAGTAGTTATATGAGAACAAACTTGGATCAGGGTGTACCCCTGCTGCCAGCTGAGTGCTGTGGTCCCTGAGCTGGAATACTGTTGCTTATTCTGCTTCTAGCTTTGTCACTTCTCAGTATCTGTAACACCTGTGACCTGCTGCAGAAGCTTCCCTCCCTCCTTCGCCTGCCTCCAGCCAGAGCTGCTCACTGCCTGCCGGCTAAGGCACTGTGCAGGGATTTAAGCGTTGTTGGTTCAGAGAACTTTGGCCATGGAGGGTAACAGCACACATTTTACCTTCTTTGCAGGTGTTCTTGCTACTGGGCAGCTGTATAAAATACTGCGTTTGGTGGTTCCTGTTGGCCTGTGTTAGCACTATACTGATCACATAGTTTGACTCACTTGAATGTTTAGACACCCCTTTGCACCCCTCTGGTCACAGAAGCAATGACAGTGTACCCTGAGATTTTTCATGTTGTGTTTCTTTGATTTAGAGGAAATTAAGGTAGGTCAGAATATGCTGTAGGTGCATGGCCTGAACAGAAAGTAAAGCAAAGCTTAAAGAATTTTTTCCTGAATACTAGAAGAGAAAATTTTTTTCTCAGTTTGAGTAACAGGAGAAATGCTCTTCCCAGATAAATCTCAAGGAGTCTCTTAGCAGTTGATCTCTCACCATGGGTTTTCATTGTTTGTTTTGGTTTGTTTTTTTTTTTTAATAAAGAGACCACAAACCAGAAGCTCATTAAGTTGCTATGTTGTATGTATGAGAACTTGAAATAATGAACTGTTGGCCATTATTCTTTTAAATTGTCTTTTAAAGTCAAATACATGACACACCATGGCAGGAGGAAGCAGACTATTACTCTGATAGCTTAGGTTTACAGCTTCTGCTTAATTAAAACTTTTCTTATGGAGATTACTTAAATTACAGCTGATTCTTTTGGATTTTGTCACTCTGTATAAAGTGTGTGCTATATATAATTTCTCTGGGATAAAGAAAATGCTGATAAATACAATAGATTTCTAAAGAAGACATTTCAAGCTCCTATTATCTTCTATCATAAAAACCCCAACAAATCAAATTCCTCCTGCCCCACAAAACTCCACCAAGCTCCAGACATTTCATTCACGTTTTACAGTAGTTGTAAGTTTGGAAAGTATCCTCTACATGTTTTATAGTTGACATAAGGTTGATACTCTTTGTCAGAACACTTTAATGTCAAAATGGATTTAATATTAATTGGATAGCTTCTACAGATAAAATTTTCTAATTTTGTTACCTGTTCCAAAAGGATTACCCTGTGTTTTTCCATTTCTATGCTTAATTGCAAAATTAAAGCAACTAAAAATTAATGTTAACTAGTAGGTATTGAACTTTATGGAAAGTTATATTCTTTGTTAAATTCTTTATTCAAAAAAATTATTTTTTACATCAGTAAACCCATTGATTTTTCATGTGTCACATTTGACATTTGGGATTTAGTCTTCCAAAAAAGTTCTTCTTACAGGCAGATTTGGGTTGCCTTTTTTTTTTTTTTTTGTGTTATACTGTTCTTGTTTTGAAGGAAAGCTGCAAATGTCAAACCAGTTTTCTAATATTTTTATTTTTAAATGATGATTTTTACAAATGTATTGACTATAGCTTTAAAAGATCCTAATTAAACATCTAAGTGCTCAGCAAGGGGTGATTATGCATAAAACCGTCCTTGAATAGCCGTTTTGACTTTACTTTGTTTCTCTTTGGTGGTATTTTCGATTGACTAGGCAGCCTTTTTGGGTTGAAAAACGCTGCTTGATTTCACAGTAGGTTTTTTTTTTTGCCTGACTTGAAGGAAGCCCATGTTACTTATAATGTATTTGCCTTAATGGTTTGCCAAATAAATCAGTTAATAAGGTTTAGCTCATTCCAGTGTTTGTAGTAAAGGAAAGTTAAAGAAAGAAGCATATGTCTGCATACTGCATAATAGAGGAATTTTGAGTAGCGTAGAGATGTGGGCTCTCACCACTCACTTGTACGTTCTGGAAAATGTAGTTTTGTTGAAATGAAAGTACAAACATGCTAGTTCTAATAGAAACATTATGAGGAAATAATTCAGTTTACATTTTTCAGAATTTTAAAGAAAATAACAAAAGCACTAAGAAGTAAAATGAAAAGCAAACAAAAGTGTCCCTAATTTTGATACTCCTATAAAGTTGTCTTTTTAATACCGATTACAAATAAAACTGAATTTCAGAATATTTGAATATTTATGTTTCTTGGGAAATTCTACTTTCCAACTTCTTCTATGAAACTAATTTATGAGATTTTGATATTTTAAAGAAGTACTTGTTTATTGAATCCAAAAAGTATGTTAGCTGATCTTTTCTAGACATGATGCACTTGCAAATTAGTGTAGCCACATGGCCTCTTGAATGGCATGCATTCATTCTTCCACATTTTAGGCCGTAATCCCCAATCACTGCAGACCAGAGGTCATCAATCTTGCTCTATGAAGGTATCTGCCTTCCCTCAGCCTTGACTGCCTATTTCTGTCCTCGTACTCTTCTCTCTTTGCTACAACAGAAAGGTTCACATAGGATAACTTGATTTTGTCAAAAGATGTCAGTTTGTGTCTTGGATATTTTTTTGTTTCTTTCGTGGATTTGGGGTTGTTTTTGGTTTTGGTGGTTTTTTTGTTTGGTTTTTTTTTTTTTTNTTTTTTTTTTTTTTACTTCTGGTTAGTTTTGTCCTGGTTTGGTTAGTCATTCCTTTACCTCTTGAATAGTCTTTGTACTACTCTCTGACCCATGCTCATCCTTGTGCCTCTCAAGTTTTCTTCTGCATTTTCTTGGTATTTCTCCCAGCTTTACTTTGCCCATTTATCCATGGTGAAAATGTAGCCATCTATGTAGCCCTGTGACCTCTTCCTGCTGATTACACATCCAGTATTTTTTAAGCCTATCATATTAGAAGATGATTGTGCCTAAAGATTTTGAGTTGATGCATTTTTAATTACCCTTTTCTTCCCTCTTTATTCCTTTTACCCACCTCTCCCTGCCAATTAAAAATCCATACACATTAAAATTTCCCCAGCTGCTGTCATGCTAAGTGCGCTCAACTTACTTATGAAAATGTTGGGGGTCTGCTGACTTTGGAATGCTTGGATATTTTGCAACAAAGAATGTGTGTATCACAGTCATTTAAATGGGAGCATTGCATGATTACTTTTTTGCTGGAAAGACGTGCCAGGGACTTGGATGAGTTTGACTATCAGGTACATTTGTTAGCTCATGTAGTAACATGAACAGCACCAGCACTGTTAAGTCCTCAGAACTACTGTTCACAAAATTACTAAGCCATTAGTCTGTAAAGTCTGTGACAGTGATAGTAAAGGAGAAAGAATAATGTACTGGTATTTATGACTGCTTTTTGTCATTGATACCATATCCTTGAGAGACCTCCTGCTGCCATTTTTCTTGCAGTACAACATGGAGTCATTTTTTAGTTATCTTGGGTGCACTGGATTTTCTCCAGATCTTTCATGTTACTGTCAGTTAAATTGAATAGTATTAAAATTTATATTCTCCAGCCTATGGAAGTTTCAGTCTTGGAGGCTTTCCCAGAGTGAATCTGAAGGACTTTAAAAATGTTGATAGCTACCTATTTGTTAAATCTCTTTATTCCATCTAATTTTAAATTTTTGAAGTCCTTTTGTGTACTTCTTCTATTGGATAGTTTATGATACAGCTTTTAACTGGCTAGTTTTAGCAGTGGATCAGTCTATTTATGTGCTATCAACATGATTTTTTAGGTTTTCTTGGTCATTGTATAATGTTGTAAGGGACCTGTCATGGGCTCATGAGAAGTATTTAGTTGGTCAGTGAGCTGGATTGAAATCAGAATCTCAGCCCTAAGTACTGTAACACATTAAAGTGAAAATTTATGACTAGCCTTATGGAAATGTGTCGCAATATTGTGTGTTACAGTGTCTGTCTTACATAGACATATTTATGGTTTTAAAGTGTTTTCTGAATGTAGTCAATGACCAAGTTCTAGTAGGTTTTAGATAAACCAGGTTGTTACAAAGCAAATAGTAGAAGCGATTCTACCAGAATTTTTTTCTCATTGAGTACTTTATCATCTTTGCATGTGAAAAGTTTATATAAATTGTTATAGCAAAGGCACAGTGCAGGATATGCATCCTGTGAATTTGGTAATTTTTTTAAAAGGTATTTTCTGATTCCTGTACACATACAAGCTCTCAATTTTCATCTCTCCTGTTTTCCTTTCACTTCTGCTCTTTCCAGCTCTTCTCCCCCCTTTCCTGTTCCTTTTTCTTCTAAGGATGCTTTTTGGAGGTGAACACGTGTTTGTGAGCTACCCTGTCTCCAAAACAAACAAAAGAGGGTGCGGAGATGGGGAGGAGGACAGGGAAAAGATGCAGCTGCTCATTTTTAATTTTTGAAACTAGCCTTGAATTCTTGGCATTTGCTTAAGCTTTATAATAAAAACTAGGGGCATGACTGAAACACTGCATCTTTGTTCTACTGTGGTTGCCAACAAGAAAATCTTAAAATAGTAACAAATAGATTATTTGAATTCTTGTTTAAAATAGTATTGATGAAAGATGCTTTGCCAGATGAGGTTGCATGTGTAGAGCATTGCCACAGCAGTGAAAGCTTTTGGAAAAGCAGCCAGTGCCATATGTTGTTTTTCATTCTGTGGTGCCAACATCCAAGTCAGTAGAAGGTATTTTCATTTATTTCACCTGCCAGGAAGAAGAAATCCTGGTAGCATTTCTTCTTGTAATTCTGTTGAACCTGCTCAAGCTGTGTGCCCTCACAGCAAAGAAGGCCAGCAGCATCCTGGATGCATTAGGGAGAGCATTGCCAGCAGGTCGAAGGGTGATCCAGCTCATCTAGCCAGCCCTGGTGAGACACATCTCGAGTACTGGGCCCAGTTTTGTAGTCCCCAGTGCAAGAGATATGTGGAAATAGTAGAGTGAGTCCAGCGAAGGCCATAAAGATGAATGGGACTGGACTATTCAGCCTGGAGAAAAGAAAGATCCCCTTGGAGGGGTTCTTATCTCTTTGTATAAGTATCTTATGGAGGGGAAAGTAAAACAGATGGAGCCAGTTCAGGTTCTTCTTGGCAGTAACCAGCAAGAGGATAAAATGCATTGGGTGCAAACTGAAACACAGGGATTTCTACTTGAACACAGAAAAATACTGGAACACTGGCACACCCTGCACAAAGAGGATGTGGAGTCTCTTTCCATCCATGGAGATATTCAAAGCTGGCAGACGAGGACCCTGAGAAACCCGCTGCAGGTGACCCAGCTTGAGCAGAGGGTTGCTTTGGTGACAGTCTTTAGAGGTGCCTGCCATCCTCAGTGTATCTGCAGTTCTTGCGTGCCTCTGCTTTGGTGTCTAGCTGAAAAACTGGACTATGTCAGATACCACTAAACAAGTTGTATGTTCTCACATGTATTTCTGACCGGTAATATTAGTGAAATAATATTATTAACACTATTAGAGAAAAATTTGTGGTTGAGGAACAAAGCTTGAAACAATGTGTGGAATGAGCTGTGTTTGGGGCTTTGTTGCACAACCCTTCACATGTTAGTGAGCTCTTACCCACATAAGTAGTCTCGCTGACGTCAATAGGACTACTCCTGTAAGTGTTCACCAGCGCACATAAGGGTTGCACAATGTGTCCTTGTCTGTAACGTACAAGTGTATGTAACACAGTATTTAATTATCACTTCAAACGTCCTTTACTTCAGTAGTGTATTCTTTTAAATATCTCAAATTATACTGCTTTTCCTAGGCTGTACTTTACTGACATAGAGATATCATTACATCCATCACCATACAATTGAGCAGAGATAGCATCTCTGAAAATTCATCTTTCCTTCTGTTCATTTATACAGCTGAAAAAAAGAGCTGACAGAAAAAAGAAAATAATTCTTTTCCTTTATAGTGTTTTAAATAAATTGGAGTTTCTAACTTTTTTCTGACAGTTTGATGGAGTCAGTGCTTAATTAGTCTGAAGGTAGGCTTCTACAAAAGAATTAAATAGGGTTTTTTTATTTTAAATGTCAGTCAAAGTTCAATTTTTTTTAATGAGGCATCTTGTATCTATATTTTATAGTAATAAAAAATGTAGAGTAAAAAGGAGTTTCCAAGATCAATTATGTGATGCCAACGTTTTGTATTTCAACTTTATTGCTTAAACATCTGCTGTGTAGCACTTTTGGTGGTGTTGTGGTAAGGCTATGATGTGTTCTCTAACAGTGAAGTGATAAAGCTGGAGTCTCTGTCACAAAAACTTGATTTTTTTGGAAGGTTTTTAGAAGCTTTTATATTTTAGAAGTTCTTTTATTGTTGTAGGTACTGAAATTTTTTGTCAGAGTGCTTGAATTAGGTTAGAGAGTTTTCTGGAACTCCTGTAGGAATAGTTGAATATTTGCGTATGGATACTTGGAGTTAAATCTCTTTGGAATTGTGAAATGTTGTAAGAATACAGTGTTATAATTTAGAAAAATGAGCCTGTTCCACTGTGTAAAGAGGATAGATGTTATTCATTCAGACCAGTGTTACCTTTCCAAAAAGCTTATTTATATTGCTGAAAACTCTTTCAAGGTAATCATTAAAGTATGACAGAAAAAAGTTAATTGCTGGAAGCTAAAATAAGAAAAATTGATACTGCAATTAGAATGGGATTTTAAAATTTTATTTATTTATTTAACAGATACACCCATTTTATACCTATTAGTAACCTGAAGAGACTAAATGGAAAATGCAATAAACTCTTTTACAGCTTAGTCTTTTGTTTAAAAAAAGATGTGCACCAGCTGAGCCTTCAATTTGTTAGGCTTAATGTACATCTAGCAGACGACACCCTTTGTGTTAATCAATAGGTCAGGATCTTGGCAGCACTTTCTATCTGTCTTAAAGCAAATGAACCTGTAAATATCATGGCCAATCTTTAGATCAAATAAGAATAGCACCTTGCAGCCTGCTTCTTGCATCCCTTCTAAAGTTTTCATACAACAACTCATCAGACTTGTGCATAGCGATCCTTTTGGACTTCAGCAAAGCTTTTGATGCTGTCTCTCACAGGATCCTCCTGGACAAAATGTCCAGCACACTGATGAATAACAGTGTTACATGATGGGATGAGCACCTGGCTCACGGGTCAGGCACAAAGGGTTACAGTGAATGAGGTGACATCAGACTGGGGACCTGTCACTAGTGGGGTTCCACAGGGCTCCATTCTTGGCCCTGTGCTCTTCAACATCTTCATAAATGACCTAATGCAGGACTTGAAGGAGTTACAGAATATGTGAAATTCATCATTTAGACTAAGTTGTATATTTTTCTAAATGTTTTATTTTGGCCATGATGTCTAGAAAAATGCTGGGCTAGCATGGTTTGTTTTGAAGAGCTTCCTTCCCATGAACCAGATCAAACCTTTCTGCTGGACGTGGTTGTGTTGTAGTTCTTCTATTAGTACTTTTTAGTGACTGATTTCTCTGGGTTTTGTTCCTTCTCATTTTGTGAAGGATGTTGACAGTGTTTTTCTTCAAACTTCGTAAGACTTTAAGTTTGGAGGGGATTAAAAAAGAATGACAAAGCCTGGTCTGTGGTGCTGCAGATACGGTTCTAGTACCACCAAAGTAGAGACTCTCAGGTGTCCAGTCTTGTTGCTAAGTAGTGTCTTATTTGACTGTGTGTAGGTGTTATTTCAGAAGAGTCCTCTGCTCTGGGAAACTGTCCTAACATGTCTACTAATCTCAGTGTTAAGATGAAGTGGGGTGCTCCATTCAGAAGGAAGAAGATTCTTTGTCTCCAATTTAGTGAAATAACAACGTGAGACTTGGCACAGGCACGTAGTATCCCTCAAAGGTTTCATCATAGTGGATCTTGTTTGTGGAATAAGTTAAGGTGCAGTTTATAAACAGGACTGCACATTTATATTGGTAAGTATATTATAAAGCATTTGCAGAACTTTATTCATGGAAGTTTGTTTTAAGTAATAAATCAGTAGTGAAACACTGGTAATAAAAGGAACAGGACTACTTTTATGCCAGAAGAGTTCACTCAAAAAGGGAGCTACTCCAGGATTAGGTGTCAGGTGGGAGGAAGACATTACATCAGGCAGAAGGTATTACAGGAGAACACATAAATCAAGAACTTGGTCCCAACACCTCTTCTCAAGGGAAGAGTTAAGACATTCTTACCTTGCTTCATCATTAGATTTTAAGTAGTTTAATTTGCAGTATATGCTCTTTTAAGGCATTAATTATGTGCAAGTTCTGAGTGACTTCACATTTTTCATTATGAGTTATTAATGTATTTTAGTGTTTATTTAGTCTTTATTGAGATATGTGTTAGTCTTCAGGTATATTTTGGGCAGGAGCAAGGTACCCTGGCTCCGTGTGTTGCACAAGAGAAAGAAAAAGGCAAATAATTATACTGAGATGTTCCTTATACATTTACATTTCAACCTACTTCAGTATAATGCTTTACTTATAATTATGTTAATAATTATTTTTATCAGTAACCTTAAGATGATACATAACCTTTTCAAGCAAATACTTGAAATTATTTGATTACAATTTGCAAGTCCTAGAGCATGTCTGTAGTCCTTTTGTTAGCTTTTTGCAGAGTGTTAATTAAATTTCCAAATTTGGTTCCATCATGCACCTGGAAGAAGA
>WEKY01000440.1:0-10609 GCA_013390045.1 Picathartes gymnocephalus | reverse complement strand
CACTGTAAGCATAAGGAGAACTTTTATTTGCGTATAATTGGCATTTCTGTAAGGAAGAATGGGTTTATTTTAGATGTGCTTTCAAAAGTAGAACTTTGGGAAGGAAACTGAGGAGGAGGGGGAAGTAGTCTTGTTTTCTTCATGCATTCTTGTCATGTGCATGCACTCATTTAAAAGTCTAGAAAAAACAAAAATACGAGGTCAATTCATACTGAACTTTTAGTTGGTCTTTTGTGTAGTAGTAGTAATTGGTGGTATAGTAGTAATAGCAGTGTTGAGCTTGTAGACAGTGAATATTTCTGAGACCCAGATGCCCCTTGCTGTAGTGATTAGAGGCAGGTTGCTTTTCCTTGCCTTTTCATCATTTTAACTACAATAATTTCAGTATTTGTCACATAACTCTGTGGGGATAACTGAACCTTATTTTATCAGACTGTTTCTTGACTATGGTGCCCTCCTTATGAAGGATGTCATGATCAAGGCTATATTCAGCCTGATGTACAGAAAGTGGTGTGCAGCTCATGGGAGCTAATATGGAGGTGTCTGCTTTTCCTTTGCATTAGAGAGAAAGGAATGGCAGAACTTTAGTTCCCATCTTCATGTAAGCTCTAGGACAGATTCAAAGATGTTTCTCATCTGAAAGCGGCTCATAACCACTATCCAATTATGTGTTTCTTGATGTGCTGTCAAAAATCAAGTATTGCTCATCAATGAACTTCCAGGATCACCCTGAAAGGCTATGACTGTGAACAAAACAAAAAAGTTACTCTCAGGATGTGATTTCTTTAGATTGAATCAGGTGCCTCAATTTCAAGAGCTGTCAGTCCTAATGTGCAAAGTCACAGGGACTATTCACACGTGGCTTATGAGACATGATAAAGGATATTCCTGTAGAAAGCGTCCATTTCTTTTCACTACTATTTAGGGTTTTTTAATGCTTTCTTCTTCAATTTGAAGCTGAAAACTTATCACACCAGCCAAAGCTGGCAAGCATATCAACAACATAATAATGTTATAATGTACTAACATAATGAGGCAACATAATACTGTAATATAATAACAACAAAAATCTAGAAAAATTTAATAATGCATAAAAATCTCAGGGTTTTCGTGCAAATATACTTATCTGGAGACTGACTTAATCAGATTGAATGTGCCCTATTCATATAAGAAGCATAATTTGAAGAACTTTCAAGGCAACTTCTTCCTGAATACCGTGGAAATAAGTTCTGGTCCATTTTCCCCACATTAGTGGGATTTGAGAACTTAACTGTTGGAGAGAAGAAGAAAAAGGTCGAAGTGTTTTAGTGAAAACTGGACTAGAAGGACACTGGTCAACACTAAGTTGTTTATTCTCATTGTCTTCTGGGTCTCTTGCTTATATTTCAGCAAGCGTTGAACAGCCAGGCAAAGTTGCTTTAAATATGGATGATGAGCAGGCTGACCTGGCATTCTCTGCAATTTCACTGTGCTTTGTGGAGAATAAATGGTGGTTCTCTTACAGTGTCAAATTAATTTTTGTTTTTGCAACCTCTTCTTACCCCACTCAGATAGCGAGTACAGAAGGAGTGAGGAAGAAGAATTTGGCAAGTAGTATTGCCAGCTGTGGCTGAGACTGCTCACCTCTGAAGTGAGATCATGCTTAACCACCTTTGCATCCCACTGGTCTGGCTCTGCATCTTCTCAGGGCTCACTCTCCCTTGGTTTTCTTCTGCACTAGCTGCATGCTAATTATCAAAAAGAGCTGCTTCTCCCTGTGTAGTAGTCATAGAGCTTGCGCATTCCTGCAGTGACCTACAGCTGTTCTTTACCTTGTAGTCACTTAGTATTTAATCTTTTTTTGGAAAGGGTAGCTGGATGGTGTGCTACATTGTACCATTTTTGGAAGTCCATACAGATAACATCAGAGTGGACTTCCCTTCCAAGATGTAATTGACTTCAGTCCAAAGACAAGCTGTGTTACCAGATTATGATCATTTACACTGAACTCATGGTAAATTTCCAGCATAAATGCTATTCTACTTTTATATTTTGCCTATTTTAATCCCATATTTAGTTCTTATTAGCTTGATGAGTGTTATAGCTTCTAGCTGGGCTTCAAAGTGAACTTGGCCTAGTATACCAGTGTAATTGCTGGTAGGAGGAACCATATTTGCACAGCACATCATTGCCAGATTTTACGGCTAAATAGTCTCTTCTTCCTTGATAAATAAAATGCAAGTTTTATTTATCCCCATGGATTTAGAGAACTGATTCAGGTTTGGCTTCATTTTTGCCTGCAGTGGACAGTACTAGTGAGTGCCTTGGTTTTGATGTGCACAGTGTGACAGCTACAGTAATGAATGAATGGAACTGTTTAGGCTGCTTGAAAAGCTGCCTTTTATCTGAGGGAGGAGGTGAACAGCTAGAAGGAAATCTCTTTGAAGTTAATTCCCAGTGCAGAAATAAATCTCATGTGGGTGAAAGGGAGGAAACAGACACCTAATCTAAGACTGTAAGTGAGATGTCACAGAAAAAAGCAGTGGCATCTACTCACATACTTATCCATTAAGGGGGGAAAAAAAGGTGGGAGGGCAGCAAAGTAAAGCCAGCAGCACTTTTGTGAAAGTTGTTTTTTTATGGTATCTTTAATTGTCATTCTAAGACTGTTGAAATTATAACACAAAACTGTTAGGAACATATTATCTGTTGTCCATATGTATACTATTTATTCATCTACATCACTTCTGTGTTTTTTGTTGGGTTGGATGCAAGCTAATATCATGCAGTTGTGGAGTGGTGTGTGTGTGCCACAGCTGGAAAGCAGAGAGGCTGGCTGTAGCTCCTGTGAGCAGGGGAGAGAAGGGATTTGTGCTTCCTGATGGATTGATTCATTCAGAGTCAAAACAACTACAGGTGTCCACTGCTAATGCTAGTCTGAAACCCCAGAGGAGGGTAGAACTTAAAAATCACAGTGTACAAGAAGCTGCCTATGAATATATCCTTTTTTTTTCTAGCTCCTTTTTTCTTGCTAACCCTTGGGAAGGGGACACAGAGCTTTTGCATTTGTATTGGATTAATATTTGTGGAGCAAATGAGCACAGGTTCCCCAAGTAAAAACATCTTGTAGGGCATGTTACAAGCAATGTTTTTTCACTGCAGCTCATAGACTGTAGCTTTTTTGTTTGTTTATGTTTGCTTGTGGTTTGGTTTTTGTTGTTTTGGGGGTTTTATTTGAAACTGCTCTCAAAGCCTGCTTTGGACTTGTTCACCAGGCCTGTTTTGGTTCTCATAAGATAAACTTAGGATTTTGCAATCAGTGATCATGGCACAGGACTTTGAGCTCTGCTCTTCACTCTGTTGAGTGAAGAATAGAAGCACAGTGTGATCTGCATTTCCATTTAGTCAGATGAGCTTTGGGGTCTCATGAGATACCAAGAGAACCCTAATTGTGAGCCAAACAAACTGACTGGCTCCTATCTGGTGGATTTGCTTTTAGCTGAGGACATGTCTAAGATTAAGTCTCATGAAATACTGAAATGTCCATCAAGATTGATGCAGGTACTTCAACTGTGACCAAACCCCACCACCTGACTGTGTAGATTTCAGGAAGCTCCTGTTTGGAAAGTTGGATGGGTTTTTACTAGCACCAGCATACCTCGAACTAAACTTTAGGATTATTTATTTATTACTGAGAAGTGCTTTTGACACAGTACAGACAGTGAAATCTGTAAAAAAAGGGGGTTCTGATCTAAATTAGATACATTATTTGGGTTGAACGTTACAAAAGATTGGATAGGAGATATATGAGGGAGAGAAGGGAAAGGATGGAAAGGAGTTGATCGTCAGTAGGTCTAATCAGTGTCTTGAGAAATTTGGAGAGAGAACAAAAGTAGGAATTCGTTTGAAAATGTGTGTTTAAGTAAGCTAGAAAATTATGTGATCTTTTAATTAATTTTTAACTTTTTTTTCTCTGCATTAATATTAATGATAAAATGGAATTGAAATTACTGAGCTATCATTTCATTTTATTCACTTTACTGGTGGGTAACTTATATTTTGAGTTAGAGAGAAAAAGATACAAAGGGGCAATCTTTGGAAGCTGAGGCACTTCGTCTGTGGAAAGAGAGGCAAATTTTTCCATAAAAAATTCCAGAGGTCTAATTAAGTGCTACCTTTTGGTGATATGAATATCTTGTTACTTCTGGTTTGTTATTTGTATAAGCAGCTTAAGTGTGATTTTTGTTCTGATGAGTTGCAGTCTGAGAGAGCAAAGAGGAAAGACAACAGTGAAATTAGCGTTGGAAAGCTGGTTGAAAGAATTGCCTGGAGGAGGGATTTAGGAAAATGCAGAAAGAAAAGGATTTCAACAGTCAGCAAAGAGAGAGCTGTTTGAAGCTGAGTAGAAGCTGTTTAAAGCTGAGTAGATGTTACCAGCTTCTGTGCTTGACATCAGGCACCAACACATAGAAGATTTGAGATTAAAAATCACAAGGCTCCACTGAAGCAGTTTTCCAGGATTTGCCTATGAGGTGGGATGTGAGAGTAGAAGAGTGCCCGTGTCAGGAGAGGAGCAGCTTTTGGTATCCAGACCCTGTATTACCTAGTAGGATCCATAAGCACCATTGGGACATTTTGATAAATTCAGGCCTTCACAAGGAATAAAGTACACTTAATCTTCTGATGAAGAAAGAAAAACTGCAATTCTGGGAGATACAGCTGATTTCTCAGATGAAATGTATTGTTCAGAGCCTCACTCCTCCCTCCTCAATACACTGACACCCCAGCTCCCATGTCTACTCAGTATTCAGTCTTGAGAGGTTCCTTTTGATCATATCCTCTTCTAACAAGGTCCTTGGTATGCAATTTCAGCTCCAGGTGTTTTGTGGTAGCTAATTGTCAGGCCAGTCTGTTGGGTCACTTTGTTCTCATAGTCTTTCTAATAATGTATTCAGTGAATTGACAAATTTTCTTGGCAAGAGCTTTATAAAATGATAATATTGTGAATAAACTGACGTCATTAAACATCAGAATATCTTCCACCATACAAGTCCCAAGTCCATCACTAAGCTCAGAAACCAGAGCAACTCCAAGAGTTCAATGACTTTCATAAGGAACAATAAGTGGTAGGAAAGCAGCAATTTTTGTAAAGAGTAACTTCTGTCTCTTACTTGTCTTCTGCTTCTTTTTTAAAATGGGATTGAAAACAGCAATAACAGTAAGGAGACTGCTCAGCTAACCTGAATATTGATTAGTTCCTGATGTGATAAAACTACACTTTCTCTGCTGCTGCAGTATTTTAATCATGTTTGTTTCAAACTGAACAGGTCTTGGTCAGCTGATTTAAATGCTTTGGTATTTATGATTTTGTCATGTGTGTTTTATGTTCTGCCCTTCCCCCTGGACACTTCCCCCCCATTTCTGAATATATGCATCTACTTTTCCTAATGTCAAGAAAATGAGAGTTTTCAGACTAGAAGCTTACTGCATCTCAGTATTTGATCTGCAATTGCTTAAAGGTTAAGCACTACAGGGGATGAGTGGCCAAACTGCTCACAAGTGCCTTGCAACTAATTGGTCCTTCGTCTCTGCTCTCTATGTGTTTTGCAAAATAATTTTATCCACAATTACTGTTTATTTACACGACATACTTACAAATGGTGGCATTGTGCATACAGACAGGCAGACTGCAACATGTAGGATTTAGCACTGTAAGGAAATGTCCCATTTCTGAAAGCAGTTAACTGCAGTGGATGTACATTTTCTTTTTTAAAAGGACTGTTTTTTCTGTTCAGAGGCAGGAATACTCACTTGTGTGTCACAGCAATTATATTGCTCCATGAAAGTGAAAATAATACATTATCTTTAAGCAAGGCTGATACAGACTTGACATTTCAGCAAGAGCAGACAAGCTGGGGTTCCCTGCAAGCCTTCCTTTGGTATTTGTTTTCATTTCAACAACCTTTAGCAAGTGTTTTCCTATTGTGTAAAGTTTTACTGTAATGAAAACATTAGAGATCAAGAAGTCAGGTATGTCTTGAACTTGCCATCAGGATCATGATGTGCCTTCAAGCTGTTTTAGTTTCTGGGGAGGCAGCAGTTGTTTCTAAAGACATGGTGTGCCTGATGAAACTCAGTGTTTGTCCAGTAATGGAAATACTGTCTTTGAGTATTGGTTTGTTGACCCAAACCTTGCAGTAAAGAGAGTGGGTGGAGAGTGTTTGTGGAAGAAGACATGCATCAAATTCACAATGTCTTTGCTTGGTTGGAACAAGATATCCTCCCATCTTGCACAGGTTTGTGAACCGAGTACTGTCAACTGATGGAAAATTGGTCAGTTTGTGATGAGATTCTCGTGTAGAAAATGGAAAATGTGTTTGAGCTTGACTGTTCTGAGATTGATGATAGTAACCACAGTATTTTGGATAACACAGACTTCTGATTAAGGTTTTAAAAATTTGTTGTGGAATAGCTGTTATTTCAGCCTCATCACTGATCAAAGGAAGGAAACTGTGGTACAAGTCTCAGGATACTTTTGGCTGTTTAAAGCTTGTACTGAGCTCTTAGTGTTGGATTGTGCATGCCTGCAACTCTTAGTGCAAATCATCTGTTTTCTACAGGGCAGGTGGGACAGATGGTTTGAGGTAGCCTTCTAGGAGGCAGGGGGTTGTGTTGTGCAGTACTAGAGGGATGTATTTAGTATGCATCACTGTATGACTGTGGTACAAGCAAGCTTGACTTGCCTGTCAGAGACAAAGTCTTTCCTTTGTATTTCTGTCATAGCATTTCAAACATATGCCATTTGAACAGACTGCCTTTAGCAGTAACAGCTCTGTAGATTTACAGCAGGTATTTTGTTTGTGCAAAGACTTGGAACTTGACAGAATGCACACTCTTAGCCAGCATATTCATTATTTATAGCAGAGATACTGACAGGTAGAAAAGCAAACGGGGGTCTCCTGTTTCAACTGGGAGGCATACATGTTATCAACTTCATGCATAAAGTATTCTCTTTTTTAAAAAAGTATGGTATGCCTAGGGGTGAAATATGCTCATGGCACCATTGCTTCTTACATAGTTCTGCAGAAAATGCTTGTTATGTCATGTGTATGTGTATGGAAATAAGCAAGTATGTTTGTATCTGTATAAGGCAGTCAGGTATCTTAATTCAGTCAGTACTTCCAACACTGCTCGACTCTGGTTCCCTACATCTCGAGTCACATTGTGAGATACAGATGGGGGCTTCTGTGCTTTGCTAATCTGGTCACTGTTTTCTTTTTTTGCTTTGCTTTTTTCTTAGGGTAATAAATGCAGGGAAGAGCACACACAATGAAGATCAAGCCAGCTGTGAAGTCCTCTTTGTCAAGAAAAAAGCTGGAGGCAGTAATTCTACACCAAACAAGAACTCTTCAGCCAAACGGAGGTCATCACTGCCGAATGGAGAAGGTCTCCAACTGAAAGACAATTCAGTAAGCAAACTTCTGTATCTTTTCAGTGGAGAAGTACAAAATAATATAAAAGTATGTAAGAATATGGCACTAAAAGGTGTTTTCTTAATATTTCATATCTTTTCAGTTACCTTGTACTAATTAATTCTGCTTAAATGCAGAACATTTCACTATATTTTTCTTAGCTCAGCTACTTAATTTTTTGCATTGAAAAATGCTCCTTGCATCCAAGATATTTTAGTTTAAAGATGGGCGAGGGGATGCTCCTGGATTTTGCTTTTGTTTCATTTCTGAAATATAATGTTGAGAAATTTGAAGATGATGAATGGGCTGGAGCATGTCTTCTGTGAAGACAGGCTGTGAGTTGGGGCTGTTCAGCCTGAAGACGGGAGCCCTCCAGGGAGTCCTGGACTGGCCATCTAGTACCTAAAGGGAATTGGAGAGGGACTTTTTACAAGGGCCTGTAGTAACAGGACAAGGAGTGAGGACTTCAAACTAATAGAGGGTTTAGATTAGCTATTAGGCAGAAATTCTTCACTGTGAGAGTGGTGAGGCATTGAAACAGGCTACCTAGAGAAGTTTGGCCAGGTTGGATGAGACTTTGAGCAGTTTGGTCTCAGTGGAGGGTGTTCCTGCCCATGGCAGAGGGGTTGGAACCAGATCATCTTTAGGGTCTCTTTCATCCCAAACCCTTCTATGGTTCTGTTATTTACACAGATGCTTCACGGTGCCATAAAAACACAGGTCAACCTCCATCTGCTCTTTCTAAATTTCTGCACTGTCTTGTAGGCACACTTGCACTACATGGAGCTCTGTAGACACTTGATTAGCAGCTGTTTTCACTGTGCCTACGCAGGGCTCAGATAAAGACCTTTATGAACCATACAGGCTGTTAAAATGTGTCTTATATTTAAACCACATCTTCAGCCAATGTTGGAAAGATACTGCATTCTATAATTTAATCAACTACTAATGCAGGATAATCTTCTGGTTTATGCAGGTGGGGTAAGGTCATCCAACACACAGAATTCGGTGATTTTTGCAGACTTCTCTCATTTGTGTGAAGTGTAGCGTATGTCATACACTTGTCTACTGGCAATCATCTGCTATTTTTCATCTGTGTTGTTTCCTGACTGGCTAATTATCTCATCTGCTCTTTAAGCATGAGCTCAGCCTCCAGCAGTGATTGGTAGCGTGTGTTCAATTCCAGCATTTCACCATGTAATACTAAATGCCCTGTCTGAATGTTGGAATCAGACAATGTGGATATGCTGCATTCCTGCTGATGGAGAACACAAGTTGTCCCTAAGTGATAATTAGTTTTTCAGTGGACTGTAAGTGGCCTTCTTTGGTAGTTTGGGGGTTTTTTGTTTTGGTTTTGGGGTTTGGTTTGTATGTTTTGGTTTTTGTTTGGTTTGGGGTTTTTTGTTAGTTGGTGTGTGTGTGTGTCTCTTATAAATCAGGTGGTGATTAGCAGTCTGCTTTAGCCTCTCTCCCACAATTCCATGGCTTGGTACACCTGATGGCTGCAGGGTTCATTGGGGTCCTGAGAAACAAACATTTCTCTTGTACGGTGTCCCTCCCCACCTCTTGCTCCTCCAGTTCTGTTTCATACTCGATTATTGCTGCAACATTTTCAAACTGACAGATTCTCAGGGTTTGCAAACTGCACTGTTCTTTCCTTTTCAAAATCTTTCTTTAACTCACGTTTCAGTTCTTGTGTGCTGATGTTCCTCATTGTATTCAGACAGTCATGATTTCTTTTTTGAAGTACATTGTTGCACACTCCTGAATAAAGAACTGTGCCCAGAACTTGCTGGGACTAGGAGTTCTACATACAGTCATGCAAGGCAAAACAGAATTTGTTTAAGTAAGCTGTGTTTTTAAAAGTCTTTCCTAGAAAGTCCATGCAACTGCTGGCTGTTGATTCAGGAAGGTGTTTGGTTTCTGGAATGCATTTAACATTTGTATGCGTTAATTGTGTTTAATGAAGCAAGCATTTGGCCACAGTACTTGTTTGTGTATAGAAAACACAACAAGACAACCACCAGTGTCCTTGGTCCAGGTGATGGGTTTGTTTGACACTAAGGGTGTCACTGTGCCATGCCACAGGCACACTGCAAAGACCCCAGTGCACACACCAACCTGGGTACCACATCTTGGTGCTGTGCAGAGATATCAGGTTTGGTCTCATACCACATTAAACTTCCAGACCTACCATGTGAGAAACATGGTCAGGAGCCTCTGCATCTGGGATGTGGGTGAATGTAACTGTGCTGAATTTGCCTGTTTTTGCATATTTTGGGGGCTTGCATGGGACATAAAAATCTTCGTAGCATTGTTTCACAAAGCCTGATTAACTTCCAGTATCGAAAGCTTCTCAGGAGCAAAAGCCATGCACTTCATGGTTAATCATCTTCCTCAGAAGGAACTTTTTTCCAAACATTACATAGTTAATAAGATTAGATTGCATTAAAATACGGGGATCTAAAACAGTTTCATTATTGGAAAGGCATCTTAGCTAACCCTGATGTTATCCATTGTTACAGTTGTTGTACTGTTATGGTAATATAATGGTAGGGTCAATAAACTGCATGTTTTTAAAAGCTGTTCTTTTTATCCATTTGAAATTTCATGATTGTCAGTAAATATCTCCTCAGTAAATATCTACTTAAACATAGTTTATGAGAAGTATCTCATTGAATGTTCTGATTTTTCTTTCTCTCTTTGTTAGTGTATTTCCTAGTTTGATTCTGTATCTTTCTTCTTGATTTTGGATGAAACAGCCACTCCCTTTCAAGTTTCTTGAGAGAAACACTTTTATTTCAAATCTTCTGTTCTTGATTCTATTTCTGACATATTTTGACCAGAAAGGAGCATAACATCTGAAGTCAGGAGCCAGCTGATCCATATAATATATACTGTTTTGTAGTTACCTGTTATCTTGTTCTTTATATGTTCTCTTCTTATCTATGGATTTACTTCTGTTTTCTACATGGCACTGGAATAAGTGCTGTCACACTCAGTATTTAGTTGTGGAAAGCCTATTCTATGATGTTATTAGACCACAGCTTGTGTATTTAAATTTGTTAATATATTTTCCCAAAACAGGCAGCATATTCCTGGAGAAAGTTTTCTACTAGAGGGCAGTCTTACACTAGCAGTTAGTAGGATTTTTTCCT
>WEKY01000428.1:8601-19790 GCA_013390045.1 Picathartes gymnocephalus | reverse complement strand
GCCCTCTGAGCATCTTTGTGGCCACCCTTAGAACTCAGTCCAACAGGTTCATGTATTAATATTTTCTTTGATTTCCCACAAACTTAAAAGAGAGTAATTTGACTCTAGCTCCTATTAGCTGGGTTCCTTTTAAAATTTTTATGATAATATTTTAATCTGCTTTGTGGACATTTTCCTGAAGTAAGGAACACGGGACTATGACATTCGTAAATATCTCTGCCAGGTGACAGAGAATGTTCTGATAAATATTCATTATTCAAGACTATAAGAGTAATTGCTGCTTTCAAATATCCTGCAAATCATAAATGCCTATATGAAGGCTTTCTCTAGGCAAGCTTCCAGAATGTTATTTCCAAATGAAGAATTTTGATAAATTTATTTCTTCCTGTCCTGAATTCAATTGTCTTAAAAAGTACAAGGGTGATGATTCTTTACTTGAGTGTATTTTACCTTATTTTCAGGTAGTGCATTCACTTATGAAGTGGGTGGGAACCCAAGGACTGGGAGTCTATTGCATCCAAGCACTAATGGATGGAAAAAAATTAAATGTGAATAAGTATGCAAGATTATACACACTGTAAATGGAGCATGCAATTTTAAAATAAAAACCTAAAATTCTACTGTTCAGGCTATTGTTAATTAGATCATTTAAATCTATTAAAAAATAACTACTGAATTCAATCTGTTCCCTTTTCCATGCTTTATTTCTGTTGATGATTTCTTGTAAAAGTACAATAATCTCAGTTATATGATTGGTCTACCCTTTAGTCTCAATGCATTGTGTAAAATATAATGCAGTACAGATGTCAACCTAAGAACTAAATAGCTTATATTTCTTAAGAACCATGAAAAAATATTAACACTATAGAAACAATGGTTCAGTAATTACTTTTTGCTATGAAGTGAGGTTAGGCATTTATCCTTATAGATCCCTAATACACTTAAAGTCAGCACTGCCCCTGTGGTCCTTTTACCTTTGTTGATAAATGTATTGTACAGGATACCTTGTATGACCACTACAGTATTTGAGGTCATGCTAGGCTGTTAGCACAAATGGTGTGAACAATAGTTTATATGCCACTTAACTCCTTGGGAGAAACAGTTAACCTTGCCAGAGAGGACAGATCAGTCATGTATAGTTATTAAAGTCTAGAAGGTTTTGTTATGCTCTGAAATACTTTTATAGAACTACAATACTCTGGTCTGAGCTTTACCAAGTAGGGAAGCAACAAAGTCAAGAATTATCTTTGCCACCTTTGAAAGGATATTCAAAGTTTTCTAAAAAATATTTTACCAGACCTACTTTTGAAGCACACAAAAATTTTGATGCATTTAATCACTAGAATTTCTGAACAAGGCTAACAATGTAGCAGTATATTGTCACTGCTTTAAAACAAACTAAATTTACAAAAATTAATTGTGAATTTGATGGCCTTGAAATGGACAGTCAGCAAGAAACCCTAGATCTCCTTGATTACAGTTTTCCAAATAATGATGAAAGATAATAAATGACACAGATGAGCATCAAAATTGAATTTTATTTAACTAGCAATTAACTATAAAAATACCTTCCAAGCACATATCCTTTTCCAGAGTTTCTCATGGACAGAAATGACAGAGTGAACAAAGAATAAAACACAGTAGGAGATTACTGAGGACTGATCAGCTATTCTACATACAGATGGCAATGACACTGCTGTTAACACAGATGACCCAGTTTCATGACATAATGTGCTACCTCTACATTGTTGTTTATTCCAGTGGACTGATTGTCAGATCCAACCAATTTTTGGCACTTTTAGAAAACACAAAGCAGACGGCAGCCTCATCTGTTTCTGGTTCAGGCACAGAAGCCTGTCAGCCCCTATACCTGCATGTGTGTTTGCATGCATCCAAACATCATTAACCACCACTGACTCTTTGCATTTTAAGGGTTAATTCAGAATGTTAGTGCAGCTGTCTTAGTCTGGCCTGCCTTTTCAATTCAGCATACTCACATCAGTCACTTCCTGTCCTCGAGCTCTGGTTTAACACCCCTACATGCAAATGAACAGGTGCTACCCCCGGCAGGGTTTGAGGTTACAGAGGCGTGGGCTCCTCCCTTTGCCAACCAACCTGCTGCATGCCACATGCCTCATCCATGCTGCACTGCTTCCACCCCTTCTTCCAAGGGTGGACCTCTCTCTGATTCTGCCTGGATTGTTGATACCCAACTCTACACCTGAGGTGGCAAAGACACTCAGCCTTGTGGAAGCTCTTTCCACTGACATGCTGATGTCCTGTGCAAGCATGGGGACTCTCAGCATGACATCAGCTTTGAGGTCTCTGAGCAGGAAACTCTACCATATTCCAGGGTAGATGGGAGCAAACACATTCCAGAATGAACATTTAGAAGAGAAAAAACCCTTCTAGGTGTGGCTTCAAATACTCATCTTCATGGATATATTTAATAGTCCATGTACATACTTTCCTACTAAGAACTATTACCTCATTAAGTAAGAATATTACTGTGTCTTCAAGAGAAGGACTTGGAGAGCATCAAAAACAGGAAGAAATCAGATTGGTACTACTGCCTTTTAAAACCTCCTAACTAGCAAAATTAAACCATGTCTCTTTATTTATTTATTGCACTTGTAAAAAGATTAATGGGGATGTGATTCCTTCAGGCTTTTACATATAACCCCATCACACAAAGAACAAAATTACACAGTGCAGCAAACGATCTAAATTAGCTACATTTATTTAAATAACTGCTATGGAGGAAACAATAAATCAACAAGAATCCTCACAAAAAATGTGTTTACAAAGTGTCTTATAATTTGTTTTAGCTAGGACACAGACTTCTAGCTCTTAGCTAAGCTTACTTCTAACAGTCTATTATCATATCAACTGTTAATGAGTGTTTGCTGTAGAAAAGCATTTCTTAGCAAAAGAAGACTGTGTAACTTCTGCCTTACTGTCCTTTAAGATAGGGCTGGCAACTCTACAAGAAATAGATTTTCCTAACAAACATTTTGTTAAAGACTTCTAATAACTTGGGAGACAATCAAAATTAACTGACAGTGCTTTGTTAAATCAGAAAAAGTGATTACTTGAGTGGTCATAATCATGCAATTATCTCATCTTCACTGTTTTTGAAAACTATCTGTATCTACTCCTATATCAGGAGTGAGTAGGGGGAGCTCTAATGCTGAACCTGTGATGTATTCATAAATCAGTACTTTCAGAGCCTGTCATGGGCTCCATAATGAGGGTCATTATTCAGGCAGAGTGTCAAAACTACTATCAAAGGACCTTCTCAGAATCACAGTCATTCTGTTTCTTGTTAAATAAGCAATGTAGTACACAAAAATGGCAAACAAGAAGCAGGTCAATTTGATACAGTATGAGGGCACAGAGACCTCTAGAGTAATTTACCCTGTGGGAATTCTGATGGTTTGTGAGATAAATTATATACACCCTCAGAAATGATTAATGGTAATAAAATCCCAGGAATATTTTCAGAAAAAAAAAGTCCATATGTACATATGGCAACTTCAGTAACAAAGAAGACATTTTCTAAAGCGGAACACTTAAAGAAAATTATTATTAAAACTGCAAGTAGCTCTTAGGAAAGCTACTAAATCTCATTACAAAGTTGGCAGCATTCTGTGGAAATGTTTTTTTTTCATTTGCTGAAAGAGTTTTTTTAAAAAAACCCCGAGCCTAGAGCTTTTCTGAATTAAAAAGAAAAGAGATAAAGGTGGGGGAAAAAAAGGAAAGACAAACTGTAATAAAAAGACTTACTGAGACAGGCTATTTTTGACTTAATTTTATTATAACCAATATTAGATATAAAAGGAATTATTAACAGAATTTCATCTGGACATTTGACTACAATGGCAATGCATGCAAATTATTGGTAAGTGATTAAAGGCTGTATTCAAGTCACATAGCATAGGTGCCTAAATTAGGTATTGGCATTACTTCCCTTCTTTCACTTTAGGGAACAAGAATATAATAGCCCTACATGCGAAGTAGTCTGAATTGCTCATTCTCACTTGAACTAAAACATTACATTAGTAATGGGTAAATTAGGCACCAGTGAAGGCAGTCTAAATTCTGTCTCAAGATGACTTCCAGATACAGTGGCCAATCATTTGGGTATTAATAGTCAACCTCTTCTGACATCAGTAAATTGTCTCAGAAGATTAGTCTTAAGTAAAAACTCTTTATTTTCCCTTGTCTGTGAGGTAAGAGTGTTGAGTTTATGTAGGATATCTTTTCATAATATACACATCTACACATTATACATATGGATACACATATGTATGCATGTAATTCCACAGGTAGGATCTTACACAGCGTAACTCTGAAACAGTAAAATATTGTAGGGCAGAAAGTTCACTAAGGTCTCTTAGTGTAACTCTTCTTTGACTGGTCTGAGGCTTCTCCTAAGGCTTTGTCTAAGAAACAGTAAAATGGACCTGACCAGAATTTGGTGTGGTCCATGAAATTATACAATCAGAGTCTTCAGAGCTGGATGTCAAGAGGTCCATTTGTAAGAGCGGATTCTGATACCATTTGAATACTATTTGTGGCACAGACTTTCTCATGTGCTCGCACACAGCATTGCTGACTTCAATAGGGCTTTTCAGCAAGTGTGAATTTTCCAGAGAAATGCCAAAATTGTACCTAATACCAATTGCAACCTCTGAGACTTTCAAGTGCTTTTCAAGGTACTGGGAGATTCTGAAACTATGGTTGCCCTGTTACTATTTGCCAATCTCAATCTCTTTTGTTAAATATTTACAATGCAGTCTTGCTGATGTTTGTATCCACATGCACACATATATGACATAACTTTATGATTAAGATTGATAACATTTTTTGTAACCCTTTCAAAGCAGTAAATAAATTGTGGGTCAGATATGTCTGCTTCTCCTTCTTTTCTCATATTACCCTTATTAAACAGCAAGGTGAGAAGTAGATTAAAAAACAGTCCCCCTAAGTGCCTCATAAATCCTTCAGCTTCACTTTACCACAATGAATTTTGTCTGACAACAAACCCTACCTTGTCTAGACTTATTGTTTAAGTAAATTTGTATCTGTGGAATAATCAAAAGTAAACCAATTATATTCAGGCATCTTTTTTATTCATCTGTTTGGATATAACTGTCTATTTAATAGTGTTTGCATATGAAGCAATGTTCTATTGTATGCATAGGTACTCAATTATTTAGATTATACGTTTGAATAAATTGTGCAGTTAAAGGAGTACCCTTGTAATGCAGGACAATTACATTTTTCTAGCACAGTTTACACGTTATTAAACTAATATCAATTTGGACAACACAGCTGGATATAGGATTCTACCCTTCACCTATCAAAGTTCTTTTCTTTAAAGGGTAAATTTTACCCCTATAATTATCAGTCATTTTTAGTCACTTCAAATTATATCAAATTACGTAAAAAGGCTAGTGTGAATAGAGATTAGAAAAAAAAAATCATTTCACACTGAGGACTGTGCATTTAAATGTAGGCTTTCTTAATGCAGCTATAAAAGTCCTGTCTGTATGCATAATAGGTCAGTATAAAAAGTGTCCACATGAAAAACACTGTCTGGCCAGCATAAAAAAATAATACTGATATTCATGCAGTGAAAGAGAAGTTCACTGTATATCTCACCTTACTATCAATAAGGGAATGACTATCACTTTTTTCCAAAGGAGAAGAAAACTACCTTTATCCTGAAGAAGAAGAAAAAAGAATCAAATAATAAACACCTAGAAATAAATATGTGTTTGTCAGTCCTTGAAATAAGTTTTCAGTGACTAATCATGAACATCTATTCTGAGTAGAATAGTGGAAGAGAGATAGAGAGAGATGTAATAAAATAATCTCACAGCTTCATTATTCTGGGCATCTTTGTCTGCCTTGTACCTTGTGGAAGGAACACTTTGCCCATGTACAAATTGACTTTAAAACGGAATCTGTTCTTTGGCATCTGTTACACACCTGTATGCTCAAAGGGGAATAACAGGTATTTACAATGATCATCTATCAATGAAACCTTGCTGAGAATCTGGAGCTAGATGGTGTTTGTCTAGTTTGCACTTTTGCTAATGTTCTTCACTGAGTACTCTTTCTGTTCTTCCCTTTGATCATCATTATTGCAAAATATTTTTCACCATCCTGTGATCAAAACAATTATCACGATGCTGCTACATATCATGGAACTATTCAAAGAAAGGGAACAAATGAACAAAATACCAATGTAGTCAGAAGCTCTGTACAGTGTGAAAAGCTGGCTTAACTTCAGAATGCTACAGATTTGTGTCTTGTATGTTTTCTAAGGTGACACAGACTGTATCATCTTTTCAAACTAGTTCCTCTGCCTTGTGTTGATGGTCATTTTCCTTCACCTGACAGCAGCTGTTTTCCTTATCAGTTCTCTTCCAGAAGGGTAGCTTACTGAATGCCAAGAGTGTTCATTGCTGCTGGATTTCATAGAGGAAGCTGAAAAACCTAGAAAACAGTTTGCACTTGCTTTCAGGTGGATACTAGAAGTCTAGACTAACAAGACCAATAAACTGCTTTGGAGATTACACGATGACTTCGGAACAAGATAGACTTTTTCTAAAACTAGGAGCTATCTGTGAAGTTACTGCATGAGCTGACAAAAATTGTGAGCAAACAGATCCACCGCAAAATTGTTTGTCTAGGAAGTTAGGAAGTATCATCTGACCACTTCCCCATTTCCTCCAGCAAGATGTTGCTCAGGGCCCTATCGCTTGGGTATGGATCTGCTTGAAATTGCTTTCTTTCTTTCTTTCTTTCTTTCTTTTCCTCCTGGTTCCACAGAAATCTGGATGTGCAGTTGCCCTGTGGTCTATTCAGTAATGAATGACTGCCAGCAGAACACAGTTCAGGGAAGGGCAAACTTGTTTAACCTGTGTTGGGAGTACTGCACTGAAAGAAATGCTACAAAGGCCAGGCTGAGGTCTGGCTAAATCCAGCAATATCCAGAGGCAGGCTTTTGCTTGCTCATTTCAACTTTCTGCCATCCAGTGAGAAAACAGAAGTACTTCAAAATCAGACTTTGATCTTGAATCACGTCTTATTCATTTATCCATACAGTCATGCCAGGGGGTAAGGAATCCAAGTAGTATCTTCCCAACTGAAAACCAGAATACAGCAGAACCAATAGGACCCTCAGGATCTAGGGATAACTACCTTTTATAACATTAACACATATTCACTGAGACCTTCAAAGTTGTCATGGCTCCCTTGGAGTTAGGAGTGCAGAGCCCACCCTCTGAGATACCTGACATTAAAAAAAGTGTTGAGCAAAGGGTCCAAAACTCACAAAATACCTCTCTCGTTGTGGCGGTAGGAAAGAAGATGGTGAGGAAACCTGGCACCAAATCCTGAGGTAGCCTGGCCCCCTGAGATGGCCTTGCAAATATGGGAAAGTCATGTGAGGAAGTCACATCACAATTATTATGTGTCACTGTAGTATTGTTACTGATCCAATAATCTACCAGCTTTCAAAGGCTGAATAGCATTTTGATTCTTTTTCAAATCAGAAAGAACTACAAAATGGTGTGACAATAATACACAATATATGGTCCTAAATAGGACTATGAACACACATATATATGATTTTTTAAAATATTAGAAGTTTTAATGTTCTAAATGGAACTGAAAAATCAGTAATGACTGACTGGCCACATTTGGGTTATATACACTTTGATTTCCACTAATAATGCTTTGTAATATGGCTTGGTACGTGGTGCAATGTATTTATATTTTTTGTTTAGAGCTACTGTTTCTCTTTTTTGCCTTTTTTTTTCTTTCAATTTTCAGTGTACTGACTGTATATAATGATTTAAAACTTGAAGGCTTTCTTTCACAGGTATATCTTGAGTTGTGGGTTCTAGCTGAATGATTTCTGAACCAGATCTACACCTGGAACACCTACTCCTGGAATCAGCTTCATTTTTCCTACAACTGAATAAAATAAAAAATAAATATATATGCACTTTAATGAGTTAGGTGTGTCTGTTTGGTTAATATCCACGGTGCACAATTTCCCCTTTTGATAGAGTTTTAGTTCAAAATTATCCTAGACTCATGCCAGCCATTCCACCGTAACCCTTCAGACAGACATGTACCTTGCTCCCCCCAGGTCACTTGTAATTGGCCTCTTTTCCTTTGTGTTCAGTAACCTTCCAGTTTTCTACAGGCCTGTTCACAACAGAATTGACACTGAAGAAAGAGTGGATAAAGGCAGACCTGAAGTCTGTGCAGAGGGTAGGTAGGGACTTGCATTTCTGAATACAAGTGGGTCAAAATATACATCTCAGAAGCTGCTGAGAGACCTGATCCAGGGTATTATACTTCTTCCAAGGAGTTGCACTTTTTGAAATATATCAGAAACTCTACGACTGTGAAGAGAATCTGGAAACGCTCTGTAAAACAGCTGTGATAAACATTGCTTAGTTGATACTTCAAATATATATGGGGAAAGATCTGCAGACAGGAGCCCTGTTGTTTCTAAGACCTCTTCTGTGAGAGCTGTTGGCAACACCCCCAGCCATCACAGTACAATGCCGACCTTTCTGCCAAAGGGCCTGTGTCACAGCTTGGAAATAGCTTAAAAGCTGCAGATCTTCTGAGATGAACCTCCACATCTGTGCTCCCCCCACCTTCCAGACACACACACTGTGCCACATTTTTTTTACATGCAATGGGAGGATATGGACTTTAAGGATCTATTAATGAATAACTTATACAATGTTTACATGAGGGTTTTTAGGTAGTTTGCTTAGAAATGTGTTGAATTGGCTGTATGAAATTGGTTTTCATTATAATGAGGTTTTCTGAGTGAGAAAGGACACTGCAACATCAGGTTGTGCAGTCTGAAGCATCAGCCGAACAGCAACAATTAAGCCCAGGTGGGGCAAAACTGGGCAGACAAAATTGTTAGGAAGAATTTCAAGCAGGACAGGAAATTTGGACAAAGTGGGATATACTCTTATTCACTGTTAATTGTCCAAATACCTTGGGTGTTGCTGGTTATTTCCTCTAAATTAATCATGAATGTGATTAAAAAGTCAACCAGCAAAGAATGAAAAAAGTGCAGATCCAAATGCTACAATAATAATAAGGCAGAAAACATACTCAAAGACACATAATTGAATCTTATCTTTCCTTTTTGTCAGTGAATTTCTGGTACAGTGACAGTGTTCTCTCCATTTTTTCTTACCTATGATCACCCTTAAGATCCCCAAAGACATTAAATTCAAAAAAGACAAAACCATGAACTATTATTTCCCTATCTTTATTTTTTCTGAACTACAATATTTTTTCTATCTTGTCCTTTTTTGTTTATCTGTTTATTTTCTTTTTCACTTCCCACAATTTTCATTCCATCTACCCAAGAAGTGAGGTGAGCAGGTAGGGGACAGGTGTGAGTGAAGTTTTGGTAGCCAGAAGGCACAGCACAACACTTGCTGTGTCAGTAGTTTTGCCATAGAAGGCAGTAAGATACTTCATGAGTACTACCTGTTCAGAGGTGAGCAGAAGGGGAGCTGCAAGAGCTAAACACATTTGCAAATAGAAATCATAAAGGTTGCAGAAAGCAACTTTTTACTTTCTTGTCTTCTTTTAGGCACCAACCCTGTGGTATCATAAAATGGGCATAAACAAATCTCCCTCAAATATCCCTCCTACCAAAAGTAGCCATAATGAGAAACGTCACTTCCCTTTTGCTCTGGTTTGGTTTTGTAAAGGCAGCTTAGAAAACTTCTATGCACTCCAGAAATCTTGGGTAATGTTGTAAATTTTGGTAAGCATGCTCTGCACACAGTTGAATTTCTTACACGTCAGTGAACACAATGTTCTCAAACATCATCCTTCATTTTGGTTAAAAACCAAAAAAACATTGCAACCTGTATTCCATAAAACACAACATTGATCAATGAGGAAAAAAAAGAGAAAAAAAGAATATCAGTAGAATAAAAACTATAAGTAGTCTAAATATACTGTGAATTAATATGCTTCTCAGAAGCAGGCTAGAGAAACTCTGTTAAAAAGACCTCAGAAAATTCCAGAAATTGAAATTCTCAGGGACTGTGTTAGCAATTAAAAAAAAAAAAAAAGAAGACAAAAAAGAAAAGAAAAGTTTTTAGTGAAAATAAGATGCCTTACCGATTCTGTGTTCAGTTGGCTTTGAGTCCTGAGCCAATCTGAAGTCCAAGCAGAAAGACTATAAATTCAGACAAGAATTAAAAACAGCTTTTTGGACTCTGTAGAGAATTGAAATAAGACCAAGATGTGTGTCTGCTATGAATACCTGTGCCCCGTTGGAAGTAATCTTAAAATTTGCTATTTAGCCAGGAGTTGAAAAGACTGGGTCAACCATTTATTCAAAGGCTGGAATGCTACTAACTATAAATATCTCCAGACTTCTCTTTGCCAACAAGCCTCTGAAATGGTGCCATTCACTCAACTCTCGAAATTCCAGTGTCATACACATGTATATGTTGGAGAACTACTAGACAAATACAGAGCCTGTCTGAAAGAGAACCACAGGGTTCTTTGTTTTAAAAAACAAAGTACGTATACTTTTATTTATTTACATGATGAAGGAGAACAATGTGAGGAAACCCTATATAAAGAACATTTATAGGTTTGCTACTTAGATTTGCTTTGATTATTTTTTCAAAAACACATTTAAAGCTATAGAAAAATTGCCCAGTTAAACACTATTTGTTAACAAATGGCATGGTATCTTACTTTGACACAGTTGCAAAAATGTTACCAATATTTACCCTTAAAACAATAGCTCTGGGATTTAGCTTTTATAATGTTCTGGAAAATGTCCTAAAGACATGGTAGTTTGACTGATTTTTCAAAGAAATTTTGTGATATAGGAAAAAAGAAACCCATTAGTGACTCAAAAAATCATCCTCAACATTCCCTACTATTACAACAGCAGAAACGTTGAGCAAAAGTTCTGAAGTGAATTGCTGTTTCATTGGAACAAACTTCTGTCACCACAGCAAAAGTTCTGTCAAGTTTAGATGTTTATTAATACATGTGAGAACAGTGTTATAATATTGCATAATAATAATAATAACAATAATAACCCAACATAAAAATACCCCCAAATCCCAAAACTCTAGAAACCAGACAGGGAAGGC
>WEKY01000424.1:20658-68715 GCA_013390045.1 Picathartes gymnocephalus | reverse complement strand
GTTTTTTTTTTTTTTTTTTTTTTTCTTTTAATTTTAAATCCAGGGTAATATTTAAGCCTGGGTGATCTTTGGTGGGGAGATGCTCTAAAGAGCTGCTGTGCATGGAGATAAATCTCAGTGTCTCTTTTTAGTTAGGGTTTCATTGCTAGCCCAGGTAGACCGTGGAGTTTTAAACCTCCACCAAAGTTTCTCATTGAAGAATTAAAACCCTAAATACCTCCTGGCACCAAAAACCCTAAACCTAAGCGCAGGATTTATTGATACATTGCATGTTAGGAGTCACATAAACCATAAAGCATCACAATGGTTTGCAGGAAACGGTCAGAAAAATCCATGGCTTTGCTTTGGTGTGAGGGGGAGGCAGAATTTAAATTGTTCTGTGCCGTTTAATGACTGTACAAAGCCATTTGGAAGGGCCTGACTGTGCTGAACAGCCAAGGACTGACCCAGAACTCCAGCTCCAGGCACACATGGAGCAGGGAAGGAGCTCTGTTTGCTTCTGTGATGGCAAAGAAATTGAATTAATTCCTCCTCACGCTGCATTGCCTCCACTCTTTGACCATTTTGTCCTTTGGGGGTCTCTGGCTCCTACAGTAAAATGGACATAGTAATTTTTTAGTGTCTGAATTGTGTCCCTGGGAGTGGCGAGGCGGGATTATTTTTGGGCTGTTTTGGCAGGGGAGCACTCACAAGGGCTGCTCTCGGCAGTCAATCCGAAGTGACAGAGCTGCAGGTGAAGTTCTGGGAGCTCCTCCATGGGAACCTCTCCCAGAACACCTGTCCCACAGAATTCCCTGCGATCCAGGTGCTGTTTTCTCTCACGCCATTAGGTGGTGGTTGGAGGAAGCAGGACAGACGCAATCCACAGAGTTTCAAAGCAGGAAAAGCAGAAAAGTCCTTAAAATTTCCCACAGGGGAAATATTTCTTTGCTTTCTGCTCAAAGAAATGAAAAAGGGATAGGGGAGGGTGACCCCACCTGTGAGGGATTTCTGGGGAGGGGGAGCAGCCCAGAAAATCCAGTCCCTGCTCTTGGAGAGGACAGGGAGCACACAAACCTCAGGCTTTTGGCAGGGGAATCGCAGAGGAGGAGAGGGAGAGGAGGAAGAAAAGCGGGGAGGAAGCTCTGCAGATTTTCTCCTCGGTGAAAATCTGGGAAGGAAGGTGGGAAGGGGTGGGAGGCAGCACTGGAGGGAGATGAAGGAGGTGTGAGAGCCAGGCAGGGTCCTGGCAGCTTGATCTTGGGAACAAACCCTTCCTCTTAAGGGTTGAGGTGTGAAAACTCAGACTTGGAGAGGAACAGGAAGGGGGGAAAAAATAAGACGACTCAGAATAAGCAACCAACCACACACAAAAATCTCTGCTTTGCTCTCCGTGGCTTTGACTGACTGTGAGGGGCTGGTTTGGAAAACCAAAAAATCATGGAATCGTTATGGCTGGGAAAGTCCTCTAAGATCATCGAGTCTTACACTTAAAATGACGTCTTGTCTTCATCACATCAGCAGCAGAGGAGTCCTGGTGGGTACCAGGAACACCCCACTGGGAATTTGTCTTTCTGTGTAAAACATTTGTGCCCTCCTCAGCGACAGCAATGAGGTACTAGAGCCTGAACACTCCCCTTTTTTTCACCACTGAACTCAGGCTAAAGCAGCAGCCAACATTTGTGTTGCTTTTCAGCTCTTTTATTGGTTCCAGATCCATGCTGGAAGCCAGCAGGGCAGGATTTCCCTGTCTGGCTGAGTGCAGTGCCTGGAGGGGCTGCACACACCTGCAAGGAGTAGGAGCTGTAAATCCATGGCATTTGGCATCTGTTCCTGCAAAACCCCAACCTCAAATTGTGCTGAATTGGTGATGGTTGGGATTGAGCCAGTGTCACAGCACTGCAGGAGCTCTGCAAGGACAAAATTCCAAGGAAAGTCAGGACCAGGACTGGAGAGTAAGAAACCACTGCAGCCTGGGTGTCCCACACCCTTGCCCGAGCCTTTAACAGTGAGAAAGTGAATTAAAGCCTGAAAACTTCAAATACTTTAATATGAAAAGCTCCTAGTCCTTCAGAGGAGAATTTCCTTTCAGATATTTCCTTTTGGATGCCCCTCTCCAGCTCCTAGCAGGGAATATCCAGTGGAATATCTCTCATATCCTGGGTGCCAGCAGTGTTTTCCACTTTCTATCACTTCTGAGAGGTTTTTTTTTTCTTGCTGAGGCAATACCAGCCCTTCTCCTGTGAAGGACACAGTCTGGTTTCCAGGCTGCCCTGTGGTGTTTGAAGCTGCTCTGTCTGAGAGTGAAGTGCCCTCAGAGCTGGGCGATGGCCCTTGAATGCTGAGACCGAACTCAGCTGGTGAATGGGGAACCTGAGAACTGAAAAGAATAAAATACTTCAGATTCCTGGAAAGGACCTTCATGATTCAACCCCCTGCCATGGGCAGGGACATCTTCCACTCGACCAGGCTGCTCAGGGCCCCATCCAGCCTGGCCTTGGACCCTTCCCCCTGTTGCCTGCGGTGTTAGAAACAGCAGCACTGAGCACTCAGCCTGCAGAAGCTGCTGATTTTGGCCAGTCTGAACCCAAAAATGCCCATAGTTCATTTAAAGTGGTTCTCTCTGAGCTCTGCACAATTGCAAGGACTCTTGTGTCAAAGCTGGCTCGCAGTTTTCAGAGATGTGGATGTTTCTTCTTGGGCCAGCCTGGATCTTTCTCCGTCAGCCTTATAAAACATCTTGGGAGGCACATTCAGTCACACCAGGCTCCCTGGAGACACAAATCTGTAATTATTTCATTTTTGACATCATTTTCCTGCGTTTCCCCCAAAGAAAGGGCAGATGGATGCCTTTAAAAGGCCAGCAGTCACCGTGCATGGTGTGTGAGTTTGTGTATTTGTGTGCTTTGTATTTAAGAGTCTGCATTAAGTACTTGCCTCAGCAGGGTTTAGCAGGGCCTGAATTAGCTGACCTTGAGGCTGAGACCAAGCTGTGACCATTTCCCTGATTGCTCCTAGAAGTCTTCACGGCTCAGTGAGCAGAAATGGTGCTACCAGCACGAGTCAGGGATAAATTCTGTCCCTGTGCTGTTCTGGTGGCTGGAGGGAGCCCAGGAGTCACTTGTTTCACCAGCTGCCTCTGCTTGAATCAGGATTCGCTCTCATCTGGAGAACTGGGACCACTTTGTGGTGCTTTTCCCCAGAGGAAGGACACAAGGAAATAGCTCAGCCAGGTGTGGCATCTCTGCACTGAGTAAATTCACCACCTCATTCCGTTATTTTTCCCTTTCCTGTTTTGCAGGGAATCTCTGCAGCAGGAAACACAATTGACCTGGTTTCTTATGAAAAGTGTAAAATAGGAGTTCAGGCTGCCCAAAGCCATTAAACCCCCAGTTTTATGCTGTTATGAGATAACTGACACTGCTCTGGCCCATTGGACGTCCTGCTGCAGGGGTTCCCCATGGCCAGGGACAAAGCTGCTGCACCTGCGAGGGGGCTGCTTAAAGACAAGGAAACGTTCTTTGTGGAATGGTTTGGGACCTTAAAGATCTCCTGATTCCAACCCCCTGCCATGGGCAGGAATGCTGCCACCAAGATTGTCCAAGTCTTGTAAGTTGTTTTCTCACATCTGTGAATCATCCTTGTGGTCATCTTCTGAATCTTTCCATCCTTCCTTCCTTCCTCTCCTTTCCTTTCCTTTCCTTCTTTCCTTTCCTTTCCTTTCCTTTCCTTTCCTTTCCTTTCCTTTCCTTTCCTTTCCTTTCCTTTCCTTTCCTTTCCTTTCCTTTCCTTTCCTTTCCTTTCCTTTCCTTTCCTTTCCTTTCCTTTCCTTTCCTTTCCTTTCCTTTCCTTTCCTTTCCTTTCCTTTCCTTTCCTTTCCTTTCCTTTCCTTTCCTTTCCTTTCCTTTCCTTTCCTTTCCTTTCCTTTCCTTTCCTTTCCTTTCCTTTCCTTTCCTTTCCTTTCCTTTCCTTTCCTTTCCTTTCCTTTCCTTTCCTTTCCTTTCCTTTCCTTTCCTTTCCTTTCCTTTCCTNTCTCCTCTCCTCTCCTCTCCTTGCATTTAAAAAAAAACCAACAAAACAGCTGTGTCACTGTCCTCTGTCTGCAAATTGTGTTCTTCAGGCCATGTAAATTACTTTTAAGAGACATCTGTGTTCCATTTGCATGTTTGTCATGTTTTTTCCTCTTTCAGGCAAAACAAAAAGCAGCCCAGATTTGCCAGGATGTGCCTTTGAGTACTGAAATTATCCTGTCTGAGGTGAGACCTCTTGAACACCTGAACTGTGGCACTACTTGGAAGAGTCAGGGTGCTGGGAGCTGAAAGAAATTTATTTTCCCATTCCATCAGCTGGAATTCAGCTCCAGGAATGCATGTCCAGCTTTACAGGTCTGATCCACTCCTGCTGGTGACTTGGGAGGGCTTTTTATCACTGTGATAATGGATGGCAGAGTTTTCTCCTCCTTGGGAGGAAACTCAGAAGCTCCCCTTGGCCTTTCTGTTTCCCTCTTTAGGAAACCAGCCCAAAAGGTGGAATCTGGTGATTTCACAGACCTGAAGTCCCCAGAAAATGTCCATTTATTTATACTCTCAATGAACAACTGTCCATTTTCCTTGAGCTGTCACCATGTCCTGCAAAAGCCACCTGTCAGATCAAACAATTTATTCACAGTGACAGTGAAGGAAGGGAATCAAATATCAAATTCCAGCCTGAATAGGAGCTGTGTGTGCCTTGCTGGTTATTGAGTGTGGGATCACTCCCTGCCTGCCCTCAGCAAAGCCACAATTGTCACTTCTGCACAGCCTGAGAGGGGAAACAGGAGGAGCAGCTGTCTAAAATTTCCAGTTGATTGACCACAGCTTATAGATCATGTCCAGGGTCTCGTGGCTTGGAGGCACTCATGGCTGGCAGGGGAAAAGCCCTTGTCCTCAACACTTTTGGGTCTGGGAATGATTTAATCTGTCAGACTTTGCTGGAGACCGTGTGGGTTGCTCTACCCTGCAGGGGAGGAGGAGGAGGAGGATTTACTCAGCTCTGGAGCCCTGCAGAGAAGCCTGGATTTTGGTTTGGCTGCTTGGGAATGCAGAGAGCAGCAGATGGCTGGGGGACAGTTCTCTGCAGGCTCTGCTGATGACATTAAATGGCTGTGGCCAAAAGACAAATCTGCATTTCTTGGCTTTCTGGAAAGCCCTGTGACCCTGTGACACCACAGGAGGAGCAGCACAAAGGTTTGGTGCCAGGTTCCTTCCCTGGGATGAGGGGATGCAGGGGTGTGGAGCCAGTGCCAGGAATGTCATTTGTTGTGTCCCCAGTGATCTGATCCATCTCTGCCCCAAGTTTTTGGGTGATTCCTTTATACCCATGCTGTGTAAGGAACTCTGACAAGAATCACAGAATATCCCAAGTTGGGAGGGACCCACAAGGACCATCGGGTCCAGCTCCTGTCCCTGCACAGACCCATCCCCAATGGAGCTGCTGCTCCCTCTGCTCCCATACTCTGCCTTCATTTGGGTTTTAAACATTTTCTTAGTCCCATTTAAAAGGGGAGTTACTTCCACTGTCTTTGCTTGATGGATTCCACAAACTGAGCTGATGTAACCACCCCCCTTGGTACCCTTTGAGCTCCTTTCCTCACCCTGCCCAGCCCCAGTTTGTTACAGAGTGCAGTGATACAGGAAAAGGGACAAAAGATGAAGTCAGAAAGCCACTGAAAGTCCGGATTATTGCATCACCCGAGTCTTTAATAATTCCTGGTAATATTTGATTTATATGGCACTGTTTGTGCCGAGGTGTATCCCAAATTCCATAAAGAAGTGCAAAGCCGTGCCAAGGAGGTCTCAGCTCTGGCAAGGATGCTGCCCCAGGCTCTGTAACTGCAAGTATTTCTCATCAAAATCTCTTTGGTTTTTCTCTCACCTTCATCCTGCAACCAAGTGCTTACAAGGCTGCCTGGAGCAAAGGTGGGTCAGAGTCACAGAATGGTTTGGGTTGGAAGTGACCCTAAAAATCACCCAGTTCCAAGCCCCTGCCATGGGCAGGGACATCTCCCACTAGAAAAGGATGCTCAGAGCTCATTGCTTGCCTGAAACAGAGGCAAAAGACTGAGTTGAACTGAAGGATTGAGGAAAGATGTTGCAGTGAGAAAGAAATGCCTCAATCAACCCTTGGGATTAAATTGTGCCTCTCAGAGCTGGTGGAAGAAGAAGGGACCGAAAAACCAGGGCTGGTCTATATCAACAGGGAGGAAATGAGAAAAATGGGGAGCTGAGAAGGTGGGGGTTGTGGGTGCAGGTCCCTGAGGGTGATTTTGTGAGGGATGGGCAGAGCCATTAACCTCTTCTATTTATAGATGTAAAATTATCAGCCCCAGATCCAGAGAAGAGGAACAGGGTGCCCAGAGAAGCTGTGGCTGCCCCTGGATCCCTGGCAGTGTCCAAGGTCAGGTTGGACAGGGCTTGGAGCAGCCTGGGACAGTGGGAGGTGTCCCTGCCCATGGCAGGGGGTGGAATTGGATTCTCTTTAAGTTCCCTTCTGACCCAAACCATTCTGGGATTCTGTGATGTGGGAAGTGGGCATTTCGCTCACTGGGTCATTTTAGGGATCAGTTCCTATGGACCACCACAGATCCCAGTGATGGGAAAACCTCTAAATTTCATAAAGTAAAGGGCAAAGGAATGAGAGAGGCTGAGCTGCAGCGATGAGAGTTTCTCATTTAAAATAATGGTGGATTAGAAATCAAAATGTTATTGCTGCCATAAAGCTGATCCATCTCCCTTGCAGTTTACTCCCTTTTTTAAAGGCTGACAGTCACAGGAGGTGTAGTGGTAATAGCAGCAGCTTCCCAGTTATTAGGAGCTCTCAGAAGGATCTCTGTGAGCCAAGCCACCGTGATTTTTATTAGCACTGATGCTGTGTGTCAGTGGTTGGTCTCTCTTTATGCTGGCATTAACAAGAGTTGGGAGAAAATTTTGTTGTCAAGTGCCAACCAAGCAGAAATAATAGCACTTGAATTCTTTCTCTGCACCCATGAAGTGACAGCATTTGTGGTATGTAGCATCTATTTCATGTTTATGTGTCACAGCAAAGCCTGGCCTTGCAATGTCCCAGGTTCTCTAGTATGGGTTGAATTTTGTCCTCTATAAAGTTGTTTCTGGGGTTAAGAGTTCCTTGTTTGCAGTTTCCTTCCCAACATGTAAAATCTGGCCTCCAAGCCACATCTGAACTGCAGACATCCCACACAAGTTTCTCCATCCTGTCCTTCCAGGGAAGTCCCACTGTGTAAGAGAGACTCAGCTGAAGTCCAGCTGCATTTTCCAAGCTGGGATATTCATGTTTCCTGTCTGTGCCATGACTGCAAAGAGGGATTTATTCCAGGTTTCAGGAGCTCAGCACATTTCAGGAGGTCTTGATTTACTCCCATGTCCTGCCTCTGCCTCCCGAAGTGACCCTGGGGGAACGGCACACTCCATCTGTGCCTCACTTCCCAGTCTATCAAAGAACACGTTCCCCTCAATTTTTCTGTCTTGTATTTGGGTTTGGAGACTTTTGCAGCAGGAATTGTCTGTTACTTTGTGCAGTTTGTACCTGCATCAGTGAGGCCTTGATCTACTCCAGAGGCAAATGCCAGTGCCTGGGGGATCTGCCTGGGGGTGATGCCTGATCAGCTTGACCTGGAGCAGAGGCTGGCCAAAATGAGAGGAATAAAGCAGGGATTTAGGGCAAGGCCTTCCAAGGGCACAGCCTGGCAATGCCAGAGCCCGGCTGCAGCCCTGCCAGGATGGGCCTCGAGATGGGCACAGAAAAGGGGCCTGGGCACGGGGTTTCACACTTGGAGAAGTTCTGCTCCATTTGCATCTGGAGCTGAACTGGCCAATGAATCACTGCGAATGATGAAGTTCCATCCTCCTTGCTCGGCCTCCTCTTTTTTGAGTTGTTGGTGCTTTTGGGCCTGAGGTTGGGCAGGATTGTCCTGGAATGTTGAGCTGGAGAGAATTGTTGTGTCCAACCACCCTGTGACGAGAGCTCAGTAACACTTCATATGAAGCTAAGAGCTACACACTAAAGCAGAACAGAAAAAAACCCTAAAATTTAAGGCATTGCTCTCAGGAGGGAGAAAGAGCCTGTGCCCTTCACGTGGGGCTCTGTGCCCAGGGCTGGGGATGTCCTGGCTGTGCCTCCTCTGGTTCCACGTCCTGGCCTGTGAACGCATTCCCTGAGCACCACATGGAGTTGTGGAGGGGAATCTCCTCCTCCATCCAGTTGGAACACTGGGATGTGAGCACTTTAAACCAGATCCTCACATCGTATCTTGCACCCACAAAACCACCTGGGTTAGCAAGTAGTGTTTTCCTAAACATGATAATTTACAGCACCTGAAGCAAAGGCTGATGTGCTTGCAGGAAGAGAATTTTGCTCTCCCCGGTCAGTGGGAGAAACACTGGCAGTGTTTCCAAACCATTCCTTACCTGTGGGTTTGTATTTAGCACCAGCTTATCCATGCACCAGGGATTTTTCAGATGCCTCACCAAGCTCAGTGCTGGGCTCTCAGCTTCCAGGAGAGCAGGTGATGGCCAGGGCACATCCCAGCAGCAGAGTCTGTTCTATTTTCTCTACAGGAATCTGTCTAAAATCTGTCCTTATCCCAACCTGGTTAATACCTGTGTGTTTCTGTCACCGGGGTTGCCCAGTGGCATCCTGTGTGTAGAAGACTTTTTGAGACTTTCTCAATTAATGGGTCAAATCACAGAATACCAGAATGGTTTGGGATGGAAGGAGTCTTAAAAATCATCTGGTTCCACCCCCTGCCATGGCCAGGGACACCTTCCACTGTCCCAAGTTGCTCCAAGCCCTGTCCAGCCTGGCCTTGGACACTTCCAGGGATCCAGGGGCAGCCACGGCTTCTCTGGGCACCCTGTGCCAGGGCCTCCCCACCCTCACAGGGAAGAATTCCTTCCTTACATCTGCTCTAAACCAATCCTCTCTCAGTTTAGAGCCGTTCCTCCTCATCCTACCACCACAAATCCTTGTAAAATGTCACACCCCAGTCAACAGCCTGAGGTGGAGGAGTGACATTTAGATTTGCACTTCTGGATTTAAAATGATTCATCTCAATCGTGCTGCCACCATTAGGGCTCATAAGGACGAGCTACTTCACATGCTCATTGCTGCATTCCTGAGCCTGAAGGGGCAGAAGGAAGGGGGTTAATTAAAGGTATTTAATGGCTTTCATTGCACATTGCACAACGTTTGTGCTGGACTCACGGACAAATTGCCACCAGCTGAGTGACAGTGACTTGTCACAGGGGAGTTCTCAGCAGGAGGAAATGGTGGAGCAAGGAAGTGAAGAGATGAAGAACAACTCATTGGCCCAAGCCAAGAACACATCCATTAACCAGGGACTGATGGCTCCTTCCATAACTTGTCACCCATTAAAATATTGCAGCTATATTGATGCTGATGTACTGCCAGCTGCACTAAAAATAGGCCAAGTTTGCAGCTTTTAGTCCCCCTGGAAAAAAATAGGTTTTCATGCATTTAAAACACTTCCCCACGACACACATTCCTTGCTTGGCTTCTCCGTGCCCTCATTTTGCCAGAGGTGTCTGGTACAGCCTGAAAGCAGCCTCTGAAAAATAAAATTAAAAAGTGCTGTTCCTCAAAGCCCTGTGGCGTGAGATTCCCTTCAGCCAAGGAGTCCCACGAGGGAAGGGCAGGTTGTGAGGGTGTTGTCAGCCTGGTGCTGAGGAGCCTGGGGACAGCAGGGACATCGTGGGCAGCTCCTGTGGCCCTCCTGTGTGGGTGGCAGGAGGTGACTGCAAGGGTTTGTATGGAGTGGACGTCCCATGGAATTGGCAGCTGGAGCAGCTGGAGTTGATGTGGTGCCTGCTGGGGAGGGGTGAGGCTGGGAGAAAGATGATTTTCGTCCTCCTTTGGATCCTTTTTATTGATGATTTATTTATTGACAGAAAGGATGTGGATACTGCTAAAAGCCTGAGCAGAACAACCCAGGAATATTAACTGCAGTTTTGAGAGAAAGTGTTCTCACGGTATGCAGTGTTGTTTATAAGATCTGTACAATTCAGGAATGTAAACACCTGAGCAGCTGTGCATTTCCTTAAAGAGGTTGGACTTTTGTTATTATCCTTAACTGGCCAGTAGTTTTAAGAGGGTGTTAATGGTTTTGACCAATGGTGTGATACTTGAGTCCGGATGTTACGTAAACCGCGGGAATTTCAAACAAACGCAGTTGGATTCTTGAAATCCGAGGTGTCAGCTCCTGACTTTATGCCGCGTTCCGGGAGAGAACAGCGACAGAAGGAAGTAGGGGGTGCTTGAAATGCAGTTGCTTTGGAGAAGAGAGATTTCAGCAGCCTTGCAACCACACGGGACAGAATCAATGCTTCTGAGCATTGATTTGGAAGCCAAATCATAGAGTCATGGAAGAGTTTGGGTTGGAAGGGATCTCTAAAGCTCATTGAGCCCAACACCCTTGCAATGAGCAGGCACACCTTCAAATGAAAAAAACGTTTCGTTGAGACCAAAACAAACGCAAGGAGTCAGTGAGAGAATCAGTGAGGTGCTCGCCCTCCTCAGCTCAGGCAGGCCAAGCAGCCTCTGCAGCAGGGCCATCCCTTCCTCTGCCCATCTTCTTTTACCCACTGAAACAAGAGGGGAAGGACAGCCTTTTTCTAATGTCAGATGTTTAAAAGAGAACTGACAACTTCAAACAGGCCACCCAGGCTCTTTCTACATCAGACATGAGCAGCAGAAACTTCCAGAGGCCAGCTCATTTTCCGATGACATTTTTTAGGCAGTTGTGTAGCATTCAACCATGTATCAGTAGATTTATGACCTTCAAATAAAATTTAGAATTTGAACCAATAAATTGAATATTTTACAGATCACTGACCGGTTACTCCACATCCTTAACTTTTAATTTTCTCCTTTTTTGCTCTTCAGAGCAGCAAACTTTGCTGGCCCCTCTGCTCCCGAGGTGCTGGTGCAGACCCCTCATTCCTTGGGGACGTTTTCCAGCTGTGCCCTGCTAAACTGTGCCCTGATGTGTCCCAGGAGCTCATTCATTCCCCTGGCTCAGCCTCACAAAGCTCTTTGCCTTGTTCATTAACATAATTACTCCCCTGCATTCGCTTACACCTGGAATAAAATATCTGCTCCTCCTGTTGGAAGCCACAGAGGTCGAAACCTGGGTAATGAAAATCATCACTGACTTAACAAATTACTTTCCCCTCAACTGTGTGGCTGGTTTGGCAGAACTGAGTTTTTCCCAGTGTAGAGGCACTAAAAAACTCCTTTATTAGTGAGCTCACCTTGACTGTGATGGCCAAGAGCAGATGTGAGGTAAGAGGAAATTCTCTGCATTGCATGGAATAATATCCATTCCTAAATGCAAGGACAACATTCAGGTCTGGAAAGGATGCCAGGAAGAACCAGAAACTGATTTTTAAGAAGACTTTTTGTATAATTCTGAGTCCTGTGAGCTCCATGCTTTACCTGGGATTGAATTCTCTTTAAGAAATAGCTTCTATTCAAATTATTTTTGCCCTGCTCCGCCTGTTTTTGCCTTCCATGGAATTTGTTTCACAACAGGGACACAATTCTTGCAGAAAGACCTCCCAAACTCTCTGTCCAGAGGGGGATTGATTGCTGTCTGTTAAAGGACATCTCTGACAAGGAGGGCTTGGATGCTAAATGGGCCCTTTAATCTAGACAAAAACACAGCAAAGTCAGGAGAAAAATGTGAAAAGTGAGAGCAGTTCACTTATCCGAGCAAGCTCTTCAGAGAATTACGGTGTTCTCTGTCTCTTGAAGTTTGTGATCAGCTCTAAGCACGTGTTTAGTTCCTTTTCACACATTCTGGGGTATTTTAAAAGTGTGTGTGGGATGGGCAGGATGCACAAGGTGCTCAGGGCCTGCTGAAGTGGCAGCTGAACAGGCAGTGAAGCCCCATGGCTCTCAAATAACATTAGAAACCTAATTTTAGGCAAATAAATTCTATTAGCAGCCTGATTTTAGGCAAATAAATTCTATCTCTGGGCTCTGAAAATGGATTTAGGGGAGAAGCTGGTACTTTTAGGGAGCAAAATATTTGACTTATTGATGTGTCCTCTTAAAGATGAGGTGAATTGTCCCCTTGACTGGTTTCATGTGGGTTGAGGAGCTCAGGGAGAGGCATCCAAACCTCAGGGAAAGCCTGAGGGAAGAGCTGGAATGAACCCCTGAATTTCAAGCCCATCTCCATTGCCTGTCTCACAAGAGCAGCCAAAACAGAGCCATATTTTGCTTTTATCCTGCCTGGGAAGTCATGGTGACCTCTGTGCCCCAGCTCTGACTTGGCCATTTGTCACCTCCTGTGCCAGGCAGGCAAATTGCCCTGACTCTGCAATCAGGCTAATTAGGGAAAGCAGTGTTTTGAGCTCAGCATAAAACATTTCATTCGAATCAAAGTGCTCTGATCAAAGTTGGAGAATTAAGATAACAAAAGAGCAATTAGGGAAATTTTCCAAATGAACGACTTGTGTGGGTGGAAATAGATTCTTTCAAAAATGTCATCAAAACATTCTGAACTCCTTTAGAATGCTCCTTTTCCTTTTGTTTGGAAATTGCTCCTTTAGGAGAACAGCACAGGAACACGGCTGTGTCACAGGCTGGTGTCACCTGTTCTTCTCCACTTTTCTCCTCCTGAAAAGGAGTGTCCCAAATCCCAGGGTGATGGGGACAGCTCTGGTGTGACCCAGACCAAGGTGTGGCTGCTGAAATGTTCACAGAAATGCCCAGAGCACTTCTAGGGACAAATGCAAACCAGCTGTTGTACAGGAAATATTATTCCCTCAGGCTCTCACTCCTTTCTGAGGATCGGGGAGGGGGCTGGAGATTGGGGGTGTCCATGGATGAGGAGCTGGACAAGTCCTGGCTGTGTGGATTTGCAGCCCAGGCACCCAGCTGTGCCCTGGCTGCATCAGAAACACGTGGGCAGAGTTTGAGGAGGGGATTCTGCCCCTCTGCTCTGCTCTGGAGAGATCCCACCTGCACTGCTGTGGCCAGATCTGGGCTCTGCAGTTTCGCTGTGCTCTGCTGCCCGGGGTGCCAAGGCTGCGCCGGTCGAAGGCAACCTCGCTGGGGACCTTCTGTGATCCCCAGAACCCAATCGCAGCCACAGCGAGCAGAGCCGAGAGCAGCGTGAAGAGCGGGTGGTGATTGCGCAGAGAAGCCAAGCAGGGAGGACTCAGCAGCTCTGCATTCCAACTAAGATTTATTTGGCTGATGGGGAGAAACTGAGTCAGGCCACCAGGAGTTTCACAGAGGAGGATCGAACCTCCCATGCTCTGCTCCGAGTGACCCCCAGAACAAAGGTAACAGGGGGTTTCGTACTCCCAGGGTCCCAGGGGTGGGGACACGAACAGAACCAATTGGGAAAGGCCAAGGGTGTGGTCCGGGGATGAGGGACAGGTTACACAGCGAACGGGAGAACAGGGAAGGGGAATACGCCTGTAAGGGCCAATGCATAACGAAATAACGAGGAACTTTCCAGACCTCGGGGCAGGGGTGAAAGGAGAGTGACAGGAGAGAGAGGGAACCTCTCGCTCGACCAGGGGAGGGGACAGATAATTGACAGCGAGAGTGTACAAGGTATAAACAGGGGTACATGGAATGAACCAAAGTACAATTAACCAATAAAAACTGCTGCATCACACCAGCACAGGACAGACCTGGAGAGAATCCAGAACAGGCCAAGGAGATGCTCCAGGGCTGGAGCCCCTCTGGAACCAGGCTGGGAGAGCTGGGAATGTTGCCCTGGAGAGGAGAAGGCTGCAGGGAGAGTTCAGAGCCCCTTGCAGGGCCTAAAGGGGCTCCAGGAGAGCTGGAGAGGGGCTGGGGACAAGGCATGGAGGGACAGGACACAGGGAATGGCTTCCCAGTGCCAGAGGGCAGGGATGGATGGGATCTTGGGAAGGAATTGTTCCCTGTGAGGGTGGGGAGGCCCTGGCACAGGGTGCCCAGAGAAGCTGTGGCTGCCCCTGGAGCCCTGGCAGTGCCCAAGGCCAGGCTGGATGGGGTTTGGAGCAATCTGGGATAGTGGGAGGTGTTCCTGCCATAGCAAGGGGTGGAACTGGATGATCTTTGCCAACTTTTCCATCCGAAACCATTCTGTGATTAAAAAATAAATAAAAGTGGCAAGACAGAGGCTGGAAGGTTCCCTGATGGGCTCTGGCAGAGTGTGAATTGTCCCATTTTGCAGTGCTGCTTTGTAAAAAAAGAACCCGAGGGTGGAAAACAAAGCAAAGCAAGCCTGAGAAGCAGCACAGGCTGCACCTTGAGCAGGCAGAGGGGTTTGTGCTGTCGGACTCCCCGTCTCAGGCTGATCAAAAAGCCTCTGTCTCACGGACAAGTGAAGAGGTTTTCCTGGTACTGGGAAAAGAGATGAACTTTCAGTGAATGCCTCTGAGCACAAACGAGAGCAGAGCACAGGAGTCACTCTGGCTTTAATGAGTCCAGCTCAGGCTGAAATCACCCCCTGCAAGGAGAGGCACCCAGAGCTGCCACTGCTGGAATTGTGCAGCAGGAAGCAGCTCTTTGGGTGGAATGTGATTCAGCCAAGATCATCTCCTTACTCACCTGAGATGATTTTACAAAGCTCTTCCCAGGAAGGAAAAGCACACCTGAAACATCCAGGAAACCCTGGATTCCATCCTCTGCTCCGTGAGTGAGAATTCTGCAGCAGCCTTGGGAGGTCTCAGTTGCTTCACTGGGGATAATCAGGCTCAGATTTCCCAGGAAGATCATTTTCTCCCAAGAAACCTCAAACCTGTGCTTTTCTTGCTGTAGCTGAGCACCCATCCTCAGCACACAGAGGCTGCTTTCTCGCTCAGCCCCAAGGAGGGGGAAAGGGCCTGATATTGCCTTGAGAGGTGAAAAAGGAGGGTTCCTTTCCCCCCATCCCAGTCCTGTGGTGTGGGGACGCTGATGTGCAAGAGGAGGGTCTGGGCCCTTCACGTGATGTGGTGGGGAGGGGCAGGATCCTGATTCAGAGTGAGGGTTTTATCTTCATTTTATGCATCTGGAAGTCAGGTGAGTTCCTGCACCTGGGATCCCTTTCTAACCAACAGCTCTGAGTAAGCTCTTCCAAAAGGTCTTGGTCAGACTGACCTTGGTTTCCTATTTTAGGATGAGGTGAATTCCCCTCTGGATGTGACCATTTCTGTCTCTTGACTGCAGAAAGAGGCTGGGGGGAGAACCCTGGGCTTGAATATCTGCATTTTAGACATGTCACACCCAGAGGGAGGAACCCACCCTCACCTTCCCTGCTACCATCAGAGCTGCACCTCCCCCAGGCTTTCAGGAGAGCAAGAATTGCAGGGAATTTGGTCCACAGCACATTGCAGGATCCAAAATATCCAGTGCATCTTTCATCTTTGGTATGCTAATGCACGTCTAGACAAACCAGGGCAGCTTGTGCTGAGCTCAGCTCCCTGCTGCTCCTCTGGGACACTGAAAATTACATGAGCAGCAGCAAAGAGGATTTGATTTTATTTTGTGGTGGAAAGTTTCCTGAATTTTCAACACCAGCCTCTCAACTTGGCAAATGAAAATATCCCCCTGGAATAGGTGAGGGACTCGTTTGAGAGAGATTCTCTCATAATTGACTATGTGCAAACACATTCTACAGCCACAAAAAATGAAAGTTAAGTAGCCAAAACCTAATGAGTGAACAATGAGTGCTCACCTATCTTGGGATGGAGGTGCAAGGTTCATATTCCTTCTACCCTGGCCTCCTTTTATCCTTATTTTCCCATTAGTGGAGATAAAATGGGAAAAAGAAAAAGTAAGAGGAAACCAAACGTCCAAAATGCTGAATAAGCTGCAAGCTGCTCCCCTCCGAGACCTGTAATCAGAAAAGGGTTTTATTGTCCCCATCCAGTCCTTCCCTGCCTGCATTTGGAAATTGTGATCTTACCAGCAGAGGCACATCTCACAGCGATGCATATCAATGCTAAAACCCCCTCCTCTGCTGGGAATACAGGATGGGCTCATCTGTCTTCATCAGAATAAATCAAGAGCCTTTGGAGAGAAGATTTCCAGCCATAGGTCACCACGTTGCCTGGAAGCTGCAATTTAGGAAGAAAAATGTGATTAAACTTCTCTCAGTTTCTGATGTAGGGGTATGTGGCAGAGTGTTTAAAGCTGTGGAGTCACACACGGCCTCAAAATGCCTTGAGGGAATTTTGGGTGTTCCCAGAGGAGAGGCAATAAAGCCAATTCTGGTCCTCCTCCCCTGCCAGTTGTATTAGAATTTGGTGAATTTTGCTGAGCCAACGAGAGGGATCAGAAACTCCTCAGCGGTGGTACCCAGGAGCTGGGAAAGCTGGGAAAGCTGGGAAAGTTGGGAAAGTCGGGAAAGCCTCCTGGGCTGTTCCTTTGATTGTGTCAGGGCGAGATATCAGGGCAAAAAGGAGCTGAAGGGATGGAGACATCACAGCTCTGATTATTGAGATGTTACGACATTGGAGCTGAAATTGCACAGAGAAAATGAGGCTTCCTTGGATTAGGGCAGCTCTCTGGAGCTGTCTGGAGTTTTCTGGAGCTCTCTGGAATTTTCTGGAGCTGTCTGGAGAGGTCTGGAGCTCTCTGGAGCTCTCTGGAGCAGCTGTTTGAGCACCACTAAGAGAGAAGAACCAAACTCCTGTAGAGCACAATGGAGGCTGAGACCAAGCAGGGAAAAGCTGTGATGTTCCTGCCAGGAAAAAGAGTGTGAGCCTGGCTGCCAGCTCCTCACCCAGGGAACATCTGGCTCTCTCCAGCCTAGCTGATTCCTGTCTAGTGATGCTGAAAAACTGATGGTTCTGGGGAGAGTTCAGGAGGATTTTGGGACTGTTCAGAATTTTGGGGCTTCACTGCTGGTGACTCTGGATGTGACTCCAGAGCATCCTGTGGCAAGAGATTCCTGCCTTCCACTCATCTCTGCAGCTGGAGACCTGTGCTTCAGGCCTGATTGCATTTGATAGAACTCTAAAACTTGTACATCAGTGCTGGCTCAATCATTGTGCCAAACTTAAATAGGCAGTGGAACTCTTCTTGCTCCCAGCATGAATTCTTCTCCTCAGCTTGCTCAGGCTGGGGAATGAAACCCAAACAACCCATCACCTCATCAAAACCTCCCCTCTTTTCATTTGAAACAATTCCTGGTTGTCCCATCGCTATCTGCACGTCCAAAAAGGTTGCTCTCCCTCTTTCTCACAATCTCCCTTTGGATTTAGGATGGGTTCAGCACATTTTCTTGCTGCTAGGAGTCAGACCAGCATCCTTTTGGCACAGCACTCACAGGGAGCTATGTGGTGGCTGCAGGAGGTGTCTGTGTGTCTGTGCCCACCCCCAGGGATGAACCTGCTGTGAGTCAGGCTGGTGCTGGTGATGCCTTAAGTTTTAAGTTTTTTTCTTTTTCTGTTCTGCTTTAGTGTGTAACTCTCAGCTGCATATTCAGTGTTACTGAGCTCTCCTCACAGGGTGGTTGGACACAACAATTCTCTCCAGCTCAACATTCCAGGACAATCGTTCCCAACCTCAGGCCCAAAAGCACCAACAACGTAAAAAAGAGGAGGGCGAGCAAGGAGGATGGAACTTCATCATTCCCAGTGATTAATCGGACAGTTCAGCTCCAGATGCCAATGGAGCAGAACTTCTCCAAGTGTGAAACCCCGTGCCCAGGCCCCTTTTCTGTGCCCATCTCGAGGCCCATCCTGGCAGGGCTGCAGCCGGGCTCTGGCATTGCCAGGCTGTGCCCTTGGACGGCCTTGCCCTAAATCCCTGCTTTATTCCTCTCATTTTGTCCAGCCTCTGCTCCAGGTCAAGCTGATGAGGCATCACTGTCCTCAGGAAAAGGACAAAGAGCATGAAGAGCATCCCATGCAGGAGAAAGGAGGGGGGCTGTCCTTCGGGGCATCACTCCTCCCTTCTGCTGGTGGGCCTGGCCCAGCAGGGGTGCAGAAGGATGGTCTGCACCCTCTTGGACCAGAAGATTTGCATCTGTTTTAGCCCAGGCCTGACCTGCTGTTTGCAGAGCTGGGTCCTGCCTCCCTCCCTGCCCAGCGCTGCAGTTTGTTTAGAACAGGGCATCCATTTATCTCTGTTTTTCACTGAGGGAATGAGGGGGAAGGTGTAGATGCCAGGCTGAGCAGCGTTCTGTGGATTCTGGGGACAGTTACGATGACAAATGCACGAGATGGAATGTTCAGATGGAAATTGCTGCCTGTAGAGATGCTGTCACAACAACGGATGAGAGCATTGCCTGATCCTCTTTCCCATTTATTGTGGAGTGCCAGGGTTCTCGGACTTCCAATCTCAAAGTCTGTGCTTTTTTCCATATCAGCCACACCTTTTTGTCCAGGTTAGCAACCCTGAAGCCCCTCTGAATTTCCCCACGTTTCCAGTAGTCACTAAAAATCAAAATCTCTGTGCCAGTTCTGGGATTTTGGGAGCAGCTGAAGAATGAAAGCAGATGAAAACGGAATGTGTTAAGTGACACCGGGGAGCCAACTTGGTGTCTTTTCCTCCTCCTTGGAAATTTGCTGTGGGGTAGATTTAGATGGGATTTTGGGAAGGAATTCTTCCCTGTGAGGGTGGTGAGGCCCTGGAAAAAGTTTCCTAGAGAAGCTGTGGCTGCCTCTGGATCTCTGGAAGCGTCCAAAGCCAGGTTGGACGGGGCTTGGAGCAACCTGGGATAGTGGAAGGTGTCCCTGCCCATGGCAGGGGGTGGAACCAGATGATTTTTAATGTCCTTCCATCCCAAACTGTTTGAGAGCTCTGTGATCTCCCCGAATGGATCTAAGTGAAGACTGCACTGAAATGTGCTTGAAAACATTTTAAACTTGCAGCCCAAGTTCAGCCATCGCTGTTGGAAGCACCAGGGAAGCAGCAGATGCAGCAGTGGATTTTTCAGGCTTCTGGATCTTGCCGCGGCAGCACAGAGAGTTCAAGCAATCCCCCCGAGAAAAGAGTCTCTGAAGCAAACAGGAAAGAAAGGAATATTTGCTTAAAATGCTAAACATACCCTAATTAGTAAATAAAGTGTAATTCAAATAAGGCTCAAGCTGACACTCTTATGCCACTTGTGATATTTCTGTGTGTAGTAGGAGATGAAAAAAATGCCACGAAATACATGAAAATAAATGCAAAAGGAAATAAAGCTTTAGATTAAAATGGAGATTCAGATCCAACTCTTTCTTTGAAGACCTATTAGAATCAGCAGAAAATCAATCTCCCCAAACTTAATCAAATTCAGTTTCCCAAGAGCAGGGTTTTTTTAACAAGAAGTAGCTTAAGCATGGACACAGCCACAGCAACAGCTCCTCTTTTATGATCATAAATATAAAATGATACTGATCTCTTGAAGACAATTGTAGGAACACCACACAGCCTTCACCTCTGGGCAGCAGATCCCCAGAACTCTTTACAGCACTGACTTATCTCAGTTTGTATAAGCCAGGCTGTAAATCATTGATTTGATTCCATTTTCTGCTCTGTGACCAAGGAAACTCTGTGGCTCAGTTTTCCCTCCTGAACTTCTTACCCCTTGCTGACCCTTTCCTGCTGACATTCTTGAAGTCAAGTGGAGGTGTCTATTTTCTCGTATTTTTACTCCACTGTGTGTTGCTCTCTGAAGCTCTGGTGCATTAATAAATGTACTGCCAATCTTAATATACCCCAGGCTGGTCACGGGGCAGAGCATGGTGAGAGATTCTCCTCCACAGACAACATGAAGCCAATTTACATTTCTTCAGGTAAATTTTTGCCCTCCATTGCTGTGAGGAAAATCAGAATTCTTATGGTTACCGGAAAGAAGCGATGCTGGAAGGAGTGGTCAGGGACAAAGATTGGGTGTGAACTGAAAGAGGGGAAATTTAGGTTAAATATGAGGAAGAAACCCTTCCCTGTGAGGGCAGTGAGGCCTTAGCAGAGGTTGCCAAGAGAAGTTATGGCTGTTCCATCCCTGGAAGTGTCCAGGGCCAGGCTGGACAGTGCTTGGAGCACCCTGGGATAGTGAAAGGTGCTTTGTAAATTAAATCTGAATTCTCTTTAAGCTCTCTTCCAATCCAAACCATTCTATTCTGTAATTTTATCACTGAAGACCTCCCAGTATCGGGATTGTAGCGGGAGAGACGGGACCACTCTGGTACGGTTTAAAGCTTGATTTATTGCTGCAGTCTCATGAAGGCACGGGGATGTCTTCACAGTACAAGTCAGAGGTCAGCCATTAGTGCAGAGTGATCACAAGACCACAGGTTGGAAGGCCTTTTAAAGGTTAATTGGCCAATAATCTACTGCCACACAGATTGTTTTAACTTTCACACCAATAGTTAACTAAAACTCTATTACACACCTTGCCGCAATGCCGGCTTTGTCATCCAATCGTATAACAGCATACAGTTGTATATTACTGTGTTTTAAAACTTCTTTGTTTTATAACTAGCTCTATATCTAAACTTCCAACTTCAAAACCTTCTATTACCTAGCTTAACACGCTTCTTCTTAAACTACAGACCTACATTCTTGTTACAGGTCTCTAAGTCTGGAAGCCTTTTCCACGGCCTCAGCTCAAACTCTGTAGTCATTCCAAACTCAGAGTCCGCAGGCACGAGGTTCTGAGAGTTTTCTGTGCCTTGGATTCCCACACCCCAGGCTTATGCAGCGCTTTTATCCACGGATTCCCAGGTGAGGGGGGCAAGTTTCTCCCACAGCTGCGCTTCCCAGTCTTTGTAGAAATTGCTTTGCCACCGTTCTGCCAAGGTGGCGTTTGTTCTGTGACACCACGAGAGCCTGCACAGGCCCAGGGGGACACCACAGGCTGTGCAGGGCAGGCAGGACAGGCATGAGGAGCACGTCCTGGGGTTGTGCGGGTGCCACTTGGGCCGTGTCACCTCCCCAGGAGCTCCCTGCTGCCTCAGGTGATGCTTTGTGCTGCAGTGGGAAGGGAAGCACTGAGCAAACCACCGGGGCTCCTAAATTAACTTCTGCCACCTCATTTCCAGGGGTTTTCCTCCTCCTGTTGCAGTCCACGTTGGACTCCACATCTGGAGAGTTTTATTATTCATGAGCCTTTATCAGCTGCAGGGAAGCAGATCGTGTTTGATTGGTGTCCTTTCAGACTGAGCACAGGCTGCATGGCTCTCGGAGCAGTTCTACTCTCTCTGATTTGTCAGGGACTGCAAGGCTTGTACCAGCCCTGCCCATTGCAGAAAATCCTGCAGATTTCCAGAGTTATATCTGGAAGTTACTATCAAGACATTTGCTTTTAAGAAAAAAAAAACCAAACGAAACAAAACAAAAAACCCCCAAACAAACAAAAAAACCACCCAACCCCCCCAAAAAAACCCAAGACAAACAAACAAAAAAAACCCCAAAAACCAATAACACAAACAAATAAACAAAAACCCCAAAAAACAAAACTAAAACCCCAACAACAACAACAAAAAACCAACCAACCGACCAACCAACCAACCAACCAACCAACCAACCAACCAACAAAAAAACCCCACAGAAAACCCCCAAAAAACCCAAAAACCAAAAAAACCCCCCACAAAACCCAGACATTTTCCCCTCTTTTTCTTTTAATAGAAGCTGATAAATACACACAAAAAAGGAAGATAGAAAAAGACAAAAATAAGTGAACTCAATTAGTCACAGATCCCTTTTACTCCCCAATTTTTATGTGTGTCACCACAGGTGATGTTTGACTTTTCCTGTCTAAGGGGTTATTGCCCTACCTTTGATCAAGGGAACAATTGGCAAATCAAGGGAAAACGGGAGATGCTCTGGAGCATTTTGGGCTTTAAGAACATCTTGTAAAAGCAGTTGTAAACTCAGGGACTTGCCTTGTACCTTGTCCTTAAAAAAGAGGGGCTGCAGCTCTGGCTGTGTTAAGCAATAAATGGTGAAATGTGTAATAAAACAGCTCCACAATATTCCAAACTCTCCAATTCCTTCGAGACTGCTGCATGTCTGATAGACAGAATTACAGGAATATGTTTTGTGCTTATTAACATGCAGCAAGCAGCAGCTTCTGCTCTTTTCCCTGGAGTTCTGTTCTCCAAACCCAGCAAGCTGCACACGACTGGGAAGCTCCAGGCTCCTGGGTTTCACGGGCAGGAGCAGCAGGATCTGGTGGCACCCAGGGAATTCCTGTGCTGCAGAATCTGCCCTCGGGTTCAGGCACTGCCTGCAAACCCACAGTGGAAAGGGGGGAATAAATCCTTCTCCTTTTCCTGGGAAATTTGCAGCATTGGGAGCTGCCTTCCTGATATTTTATATTTTGCAGACTGACAGCAGAAGTTAAGCATGCAGATGAGGTGCCTGTGGCTGCCCTAGTTTTTGGCAGCTTCAGGAAAATCTGGACAAGAGAGGAGAGAGGGCTTTGCTGAGCTTCATCCCAATGGGGCTTTTTATGGAGTCCAGGGTGGGATTGCCCGGGATCAGTTCAGCTCTAGGGAGGGTCCCCACAGTCTTTGCAGGTGTGTGGATAAGAGGATAGGAGGTGTGGATTGCAGGTTTTTGCTCAAGGTGATTCCCTGGGGAAGGTGCCGAAATTCCTGGCAGGTCCCACCAGCCTGGAGCAGCTGGAGGTCAGTGTTAGAGGGGGAGTGGAGAGGTGGTGGGGGCTGCAGTGGGTACAGCCAGACATCAAACCTTCACCCTGAGGCTCTGCCTGACCCCAAATTATCAGCTCTGTGGGGCAAAGCAGATAAAAAACTCTCCACCCAGAGCCTGGCCTCCTCCTGGGCACAGCTCCAGCAGCAGGAAGCTCTTCAGGGAGCTGGGAATGGCTCTCAGCAGGGCTGGTGTGTCCAATCCAAGCTCCCCCTGTTTGTCCCTGCAAGGACAAAGCTTTGTGGTCAGTGCTGCCTGCAGGTCTGTCCAGTCCCATGTGTGGAGTGAGAAGTGGCTCGACCCTGACCCTTGGGGAGGGTGGGACCTCAGCCTGGTCCCTGGGCCAGGGGAGCCACAGCTGAGCTGGCCCTGGTGCCAGCAGTGCTGGGAAGGGCACAGAGGGGCTCGGGAAGGTGGGGCTGAATCACAGAATCGTGGAATGGTTTGGGTTGGAAGGGATCTTAAAACTCATCCAGTGCCACCCCTGCCATGGGCAGGGACACCTCCCACTGTCCCAGGGTGTCCCAAGCCCTGTCCAGCCTGGCCTTGGACACTGCCAGGGATCCAGGGGCAGCCACAGCTTCTCTGGGCACCTTGTGCCAGAGTCACCCTCACAGGGAACAGTTTCTCCCCCATATCCAATCTAAATCTACTTTCTTCAGCTTAAATTCATTATGGTTAAAATGGTGCGTGGTTCTTACAACTCCCGTCTCCCTCTATGGCTGCCTGTGCTTCATCCCAAAAACACCTCTTGAAAGACACATCCTGTCAGAGCTGTGCTGTGGGGGTTTTCTAATCTCAGGTCAGAAGCAATCAGGAGGAGTCAGGAGGGTTTCACCCTCACTGCTGAGAAACCAGCTCTGTCTGAGCTGCCTGTTGCTCTGGGGTTATACAAATAACCAACCCGAACAACTCCCTGACCATTTCTGTGGTTCTTTAAGCTTTTCGTGCCTTCAGGAGGTCCCTTCTTAGAAGGACTTTGCAGTTCTAAGCCAGGGCTCCTCTCCACTCTCCCGTTCAGGGAAGGTTGATCTCCTGGAGGGGAGCCTGCCTTTGTGCTGAGCTGTGGAGAAAATCCCCGTGAATCCCCTGCTTTGTTAAAACCTGGAGTTTGTATGAAGTGAGCCCAGCTCTGGGATTTCCCCAAACACACCCAGCACTCGCTCTGACTTTGATCAGCAGAGAGAAGTCATCTCAGGAGGGTGTTTATTTTTTTTTAATCTTGGGTTAGGGCTCAAATGTCTTTGGTGGGCATCTTCAAAAGCTGCCCTGGCCCAGCTGCTGTGCAGATAACAAGGAGCTGCTCTTTGAAGCTGGGATTGGGTGCCTGCTGTGTCAGAGCATCCTTGCTTTGGGATCAAGGACCCCTCTGCCTGTTAAATTACATGCCAGACACCAAGCTGTGTCCCTCTGACTGGAAACAAGAGAGGCTGAGCAGCTTGGGCAAGGAAAGTCCACAAAAATGAAGAGGAAAGTGGGATTGGTTATTTTGTGTCCTGATTTTGGCTGGGGTGGAGTTAATTTTCTCCCTAGCAGCTGGTATACAGTGCTGTGTTTTGGATTTAGTGTGTGCATAATATTAACACCACACTGATTTTCTGGTTGGTGCTAAACTCTGCTTGCCGTAAGTCAAGGAGTTTTCAGCATCTGCCAGTGAGGACAAGAAGCCATTAGAATGTATTTGTTATAAATATTCCTTATATTAATTTAAAAATTGCTGCTCCCAAAGTTTATTTATCTGCTCTCAGAGGTGCAGTGCTGGATCTGGGAGCTGTGCTGTGTAACACTTGCAGGATGTTGTGCTGTTTGCCACCCGTGGGAACTGGGATAAGGTTATCCCACTGCTGACTCTGTAACACTGACAGGATGGAATTGCTGGTTGTGGAAAGAACCTGGTGTTTGCACTCATCATTCCCATCACCTCCAGACTTTGGGAGCCATCCATGGGTAATTATTAATGGTTATACCTTTTATCATTTCCCTTCAGACACTCAGTCCATGGGGATGACACCTCCCTTTTTCCTCCTCTTCTCCTCCAGAATAATTATGAGAGGATTTTGGATATGCTTGGGATGTTCAAACCATCATGTTCTCATTGCTATAACTCTTGAATGTGATCCAGGCCTTCAGCTTGAACAGCAACTTCAGAATTCCATGCAGAGGTCTGCCCCAAGGCTGGATAATTCCGAGTGTGGGGTGGGTTGGGCCTGGGACAGTGTGCACCTCCAGTGTTTTGGAATTTCACCCCTGAATAAGTGCAGAATCCGCCCCAAATTATTATCCTGGAAGAAGGGGGAACCCCATTAATATCTTTTTACATGAGGTGTTTTGGTGTCTCCCTGGGTGGGATAAATGGCCAAGCTTCCTGTTTGAATAATTTTAAGGTTCTGCAGAGGTATTACCAGCTCTGACCTGCTTCTTCACATTTCAAATGAGGTCTGGTTCTCTGGAGCCCTTTTTACACTCCTTCTTTCTCCACAGATGGAGCTGGATTAGGAAAAACATCTCCAAGATGCCCTTTATTCATTCCTGATGGTGCAGACCATCCCCTTCTCCTCCCAGAACTCATCCAGCCCATCCTGTGGCAGCATTGTAGTACCAATGTTACCCCTGTAGTTGGTGCAGCAGAACCTTGAAGGATTTTTGATCCTTTGTATCCAGAAAGAAGGAAATGTGTGAGCATTGTGTGAAGAGCCCCATGGCCAACAGAAATGTCCATCATGCCAATGTGAAAATGCTTCAGTTCTGAAAATCCAGGCCTAAACCCCTGCAGGCATCAACCAGCACAGCTCTAGAGGTTCCTCTGTGAGATTCTTAATGGTGCCACCACATTTGCACTAAAGGAGATGCTCCAGGTTCAGTTTTGGAGAAGATGAAGGGTGTGAAGCGTGGCTGCATGTGGCAGAGGGAAATCACAGAATCGCAGAAGGGTTTGGGTTGGAAGGGACTTTTAAGATCATCTTGTTCCAAATCCCTGCTGGGACACTGTTGGAATCCAAAACACAGAAAATCCTCAAAGCCTTAGGTCTGCTTACTCTGAGTATGAAATGTGTACTGCATTTGACCTAAAGTCTTGATATAGAAGTAGTTATAGAATAAAGTAAAAAGTTCAGGGTGTGGTCGTGCAAAGTACAGTAATGGATTTCTATGGGACAGGACTTAATGGGATGAAAAATGCCGCAGTGCCACATCTACGAAATGCAGGTGTGTGTAACTATTGTTGTGAAAGTAAAAGCATTTGTACGTTGCAATTATCTATTGGTCAATTAACTTTTAAGAGACCTTGTTACTTGGTATCTTGAGCTCACTTTTGACATTATGTCTGACTTCTACAAGTCTCTGTGAAGGAGTTGGCAAAACTCCTGAGAGATTGTAGCAATAAATCTCACTTGAAACCGATCTAACTGAAAGCATCTTTAACCCAACTGTCCACGATAACTGTTGCTCCCCTGAAACCACTACAGGACATCTTCCACTATCCCAGGTTATCCCAAGCCCCAATGTCCAACCTGGCCTTGGGCACTGCCAGGGATCCAGGGGCAGCCACAGCTTCTCTGGGCACCCTGTGCCAGGGCCTCAGGGAGGAATTTCTTCCTGATATCTCATCCAATTCTGCCTTCCTTCAGCTTAAAGCCATTTCCCCTTGTCCTGTCACTCCATGCCCTTGCGAAAAGTCCTTCTCCAACAGTGCTACCTTTATGAAGTTAATAACTTATTTGTGATCCTTCAGACTTGGAGAAAGAGCAAAATTCTTTTTCTACCAGCTAGACATTTCCAATATCCTCATAAATCTTTAATGCAGGTAAAGAGCTGTAGTCAGGCACACTTAAAAGCTGCAAGGAGCTGAGTTGGGTCCTCCTTTACTGTGAGATTCCCTGCTCTTCCTGTGCCAGAGCTGCAGGCAAACCAGGATGCTTTGGTTATTCTGAGCATCTGTGAGTGTGACCCAATTACAGCACAGGCTCTGTCAGTGCAGAGCAGCACAGACGTGCCTGGTGCTGCAGCTAATTAGTATTTCCTCTGTAACTTCCTTAGCAGGCTGGCAGAGGGGGATATATTGAAGAATATATTGAAGGAGGTATTTCAGGAGCTTGCAGTAGTTTTAATTTCCAGCCTGGCCAGGGTCCTTTCTGCCTGCAGTTTGGTGCTGAACTTGTGAAACCCAAAACATTTCTGTCTCTATAACTACCTACACACGTGTATGTGCATATAAAAAGACAGAAATATATCTGGAAAATCTGTCAAGCTCGGAGTGCCAGCATATAATTAACAAAACAATCAAGCTGTAGCATAATAGATTGAGCTGCTCTTACTGTCAGTGACGAGAGCTGTTTCACCTTTTCTGGGCCAGAGAATTAACGGTGGTGGAAATATTCACTGTCAAGGTGATCTGTGCTAAGGAGGGAATGAATTTTAAACCCAGGCTTGAGAAACCAGTTCTGGGAAGAGCCAAGAGCTGTGAGTTCCCATAATGTTGATGTCAATGCTGTGCACAGCTGGTTTCTCCTGCTGGAGTCGAACCCTCAGCGCCAGGGGTGCACCATGAAGTTGCATTTGTAGATCTGATGTGTAGGCAGCTCTGGAAAGAGGAGAGTTTATCCAACAACCCCTTGGTTCTGGATTCCAGAAGGGATTTGCTCGTGGAAAAGGCCCTGGGGGTGAACATGAGCCCAGGTGTGCCCAGGTGGCCAAGAAAGCCACTGGCACCTGGCTTGGATGAGCAATAGTTTGGCCAGCAGGGCCAGGGCAGGGATTGTCCCTCTGATTGTCCCCAGTGCTGGTGGGGCTTGGAGCAGCCTGGGCTGGGGGAAGGCATCCCTGGCCGTGCTGGGGCTGGGAATGAGGTGAAATTTAAGGTCCCTTCCAACCCAAACCATTCTGGGGTTCTGTGATTAATCCGGGATCTCTGTCCAGTTTGGGTGATCCACAAAGAGGAGCTGACAGTTCTGCTTTTTTGGGAGTTGTGTTAATTAACAGTGGCCTCGCTGGAGGGACCAAAAAAGGGACACAACACCATGCAAGGAGCAGAGCCCAGGAGAAATTCTGCCTCTCAGAGCAGACACCACTCCAGAGCTTTGTTTTCTGCCAGCCATTGCCACCAAAAAGCCACTTCTCAGAAGGAAAATGGGCACTTGGCCGAGTTCTCCCTCAAAAAATTTCACTGAGGACTACGAGAGCCTTGACACAGACTTCTGGCTGCTGCAACTTCTGCTGCAGTTTGGAAATTCTCGCTGCTAAATAGAGATGGTATTGAAAACACCTTTCTGTGGAAATGTCAAGATTTTAGTGATTTATTTCTGTGGAGAATATTTGTTTCCAGTCCTGAATCATCCAGTTTGCTCAGAAAAACTCTTCTCCTGCAGCTCTGGATGCTGGATGTTAGAAAAAAAGTGTCTTCTCTGCAAATATTCCTAGGCAGGTAAGAGTGTAATGAAAACTGGGCAATGTTTTACAGCTAAAACTTCTTTTTTTCTGTGGGAGACATTCAGATTTAGAGGCCAGAATGTTTATTCTTCTGGTTTAATAATAAACCAGAACGTTTATTACCGCCATTGTCAATTCATTTGTGTAGAAATGAGACAAACAGCAATTTTGAAGCACGCTTGTATTGCCCTTTTCCCTGCTTTTCAGAACTAAATCTTTCACCTTGCGGATTTGAGTGGAATTTTGAATTTCTAATGGTGCCATTTGAGCAAAAAGCCCTTTACTACAGAATCCCTTAAAGAAAACATTGGAAGCCGAGCCTGAGAGTATTATTTCCCTCCAAACAATGCTTTTGCATCATTTATTACTTTGTGGGTTTATTTTTTTAAGGAATGGGATTTGTTTTATCCCAATTTTTTTTTTTTTTCTGTCTGAATTATGCACAAACTGAGAAAGCAAAGCTCTTGGAGCTCTATTAATAAGTGTTGTGAGAGGCCGTGGGCTGCAGCTGATAAAAAGCTACTGCATAAGTAGAACTCCATATTATTCTATATATTTATTAAATAAAGGGGGTGGTTTTTTTCCCTCCTTTGACTTGGGCTGCTGCATTTATATGGGAAAGTGGCATATTTTTCTTTAGGTGCCAGAAACTTCTATTTGAAGATGCAGCTATAAACTTGCTGTTCCCTGCTGAAAACTGAATTACCTCCTGTTGAAATTAGGAGGAAAAATAAGCCTGGGAGGAGTTTTGCCTGCCAGAGAGACATGCAAATCTTTTTTTAAGGTTCTGCATCCCCTGGAGTTTCCGAGGTGAAGGGATTTTAGGACATAAAATGGAATTTTGCTGAGATTACTGTGTTTGTAATTTGGTCTGGGATGAGTTTTTTTTAGCCATGATGCCAACATGGGCGTCACCCTAATCTGGGCAGCTGGGGGTGCTGATTTTCCAGATGGGAACAAGGGACATCCTTTAGGGGAGCAGGAAATGCTCCCTGAGCCGTGGTGGCTCCTAAGGACACCTGGACAAGGATTGGGAAGGTGCTGGTGGGAGATTGCCCTGGGCCCAAGCTGTACCAAAAGCCATTCTAAGGCTTTGAAGAGTTTGGGTGAACCCGTGGCAGTGTTTGGCTGCTGGTGAAGATGTTCCTGCAGAGTTTCTCCTGTTTTTTCTCAGGTCAGATTTCTGCAGTGCACCAACCTCTGGAGGGCTTTGCAGCTTGGAAAAGGAGGATTTGCTTTCACATTTTGGAGACATCTGGTGTTGACCCATTTTTTAGGGGGTGCAGTTAATGTGAATGCCAAATTAAATCATCAATAATTTCTTCTGTAAATTACATATAATCAAATAATAGTTTTGTGGTCACATCTTCTTTGAGACTTCCAGAACAATTATCTGGAGGTATCCAAAACACCCAAGAGAGGATGGAAGTTATGACAAAGATTCCGTGAGAGACCTGGACCATTCTGGAACAATATCTGGAGCCTGGTGAGGCACCTGGAAGACTCTCAAAAGGCAACAGATCCTTCTGTGTGGTCACCTGAAATGGATTTTTTTCTCAAAAGTCTCTCCTCCCAGGGAACAAGGGACAGGATGAGACAAAATGGCCTCAAGATGTGCCTGGAAAGGTTTAGATTGGATATGAAGGAAAAAATCTTCACTGAAAAGGTCGTCAGGCATTGGAACAGGCTGCCCAGGAAAGTGGTGCAGTCACCATTCCTGGAGGCATTCCAGAGATTCAGAAGTGTGGGACTTGAGGACACGATTTAGGGGTGAACACGGTGGTGGTTCTGGGTTGATTGTTGGGCTGGAGAAGGTCTTTTCCAACCTTGAGCATTCCACGATTCCAAGGTGTTGGCCGTGCCCTTGAGGATGCTGCCTGCAGGTGAGATTCAGGAGTGAATTAAAACCCTTCCAGGTTTTCCAAGGCTTGGAAGGCTGGGCTGTCAGGCCATCAATGGATTAACTCCAAGCATTATTTCCAGTAGGGCTGATCCCCTGAATCCAAGGAGCAAGAGTTTGCTCTGCACCTTTTTCCCTAACAAAAAATCACTTGCAAAATTCAGCTTAATTCCAGAGCAGCTGGATTGGTTATTTCATCACAAAAGAGTCATGACAATGCATAATCATGGACAGCAGGATATTTACAAAGGCATGAAAGATGAGACCTTTTCCAGTGAATAATAGAGGGCAGGGATACATAAGAAATTATTCTGCCTTTCTTTAGCTATGTACTTAAAAGTATCAACTTTATCCCAGCTCCTTTAACACTCCTTTTTTTTTTTTTCAGGGGAAAATGAGGGTTTTGCTCAGGTTTCTCGAATACAGAACTGTTTCTAACACTTGCATATTGATGCCTGCAGCATTGCAAATTTAATAGATGCACCTCATTTGCATAAATCATTTTAGTGCACAGATCCGAGGGGGAACAGAGAAAAATTAGCCTCTATATTTGATCAAAATCCTAATGAGGCCAACGGAGAGACTCATCAGGGCCCTCCCAGACCATTCCTGCCATAAACTGGGAAGCCCAGTGGCTGCTGTCGTTGGATTGGGGTGGCAAAGGTGCAGTTTTTATTCCCACCTTTGGCCTCTGGGTAACTTTTTAGCTACTTGTACTGATGGTTCCAATTCCTTTGTCTGATAAAGGAGAGAACTGTTAATGAGATTCTTGGAAAATTATTTGGGGCGAGTTCCAAACACATCAGATTTATTAATTTATCCTGAAATGGGATCTTCAGAATTAATGCTTTACCTCTGCTGGCTGCAGGCAGGTGCTGATCAAACCCCAGACCATTCCAGGCAGAGGTATTTCAGCTGCCTCATTCCAAATTAAATTTGATGCCTGCGGGACACAGTAATTTGCCATAGAAACTTGCTCCAAATTCCATGGAGAAGATCTTTGTAAAGGCATTTGTTCTGCTGATGGCAACATGTTCATCCTACAAGACAAACACAGATCTTCTGGATTTGATCTTCGAGGTCTTTTCTGGCCCTAGAAATGCTGTGATTCTCTGTAGGTTCTCAATTAGCTCCCATTCTTGCCCAGCCTGGTAAATTTGCCGTGCTGGGGAACTGTCTGCTGGCTTGGGGTTCTTGTGAAAATACAGCCAGGAAGGAATCTGGGAAGTGCCTCTGTGGGAAAAACCCTCATGAGGTTAAAACCTTGATCCCAGCCTAAAACCTTGATCCCAGGCTAAAACCTGCAGGCAGCAACCTGAGCACCTTGGTGTGACTTAACTGCCAGCCTTGGAGCTTGACAGTCAGGTGGAAGTTGATTAATTATTATAAATATTGGAGTAAAAAAAAAAAAAATCAAGGGAGGTTTCAGATTTTTTTTTTTTTTTTTTTTTTTAATGAGCACTTTTCTGGGGTGTCTCCTGCTGAGAGCTCACTCAAGGAAAAAATAATTCATTATGTTTTGTCCTTAATTCAATGAATGAAACCATAAAAAGAGCAAGAAACGTCGCTGCTAAATTTGATATCTGTATTGCCTTCTAGAGAATGACAGCAAAAAGGAGAATATTTTCTCCAAAGGCTTTGGACTAGAACCTCACACCTGAGGAAGGAAATAATTTTGTGCCTCAGAAATCATCCCCTTGGGACAGGCTGAAGGTCAGTGTCAGAGTCTAGAGCTGTGACTGACACTGGTTTAGTGGTTTTTGGTTAAACCCATGGATTTCTGAGGTGCTCTGTCAAAGTAAGAGAGGATTTTCACACAGAGACTTCATAAAGATCTCTCTCATTTCCTGTGCCACTGGTGTGGGTGTTGTCTCTATTTATGCCAGGCTTCACCTCATCCAGCTTTCCCACCTCCTCCTGAGGTCAAAACAAGTTTTTCCATTTATTTCTCTGAGTGCTGGAGGAAGCCCCTTGTGTGCTGACACAGCCTTTGAGGTGGGCACAAGAGAGAAGTGAGGTTTCATGGAAACCATTTGCTGGAGTTCCGAGGAGCTGGATGGGGCCAGTTTCGTGCTGCTTCATTCTTGATTAGCACCTAATCCACCCGAAAAATCTCCTTGATTGATCCCTTCAGAGAACACAGAGGATTTATCTGGGGTAGAGACACTCAACAGACAGGAGAAAATAAACCTTCCCAGCCTCTTTCCCCAAGCACCCCGTGTTCCACTTTCACCAGCACAGTGAAAATCCCATTTCTTCCCCTCTACCAAAAATTATTTTGGCCACGAAAGGCTGAGAACAGAAAAGGGGCAGTGCCAGGAAACACCGCAGAAATCCCAAATTACTCCTATTTTGAACCACTACCTGCATAGGGATCTACTGCTTTCCCCTGAATGGAGCTAAGGAACTGGGCCCACAAATCTGCCTTCAATTTAAGCCTACAAATATGCCCCAAATATTTTAATAAATATAAAAAATATTGCTACTTACACTACTCACCTCATTTTCCTGTTTTCCTCACAAACTGAACAATTTGGGCTAGACATGCCTTTCCATCCTATTTTTCCTCTTGCGACTGTTTTTATAGGGAATGTGTTTCTGGAATGGTTGAGCAAGTTCCAGTGGCAGGGATTAAGGGTTCCTTCCCTTAATCTTTCAATCTGTTTCTTTGAGGGAATTCCAGCCCTGCTGCAGAAGAGGGATGAGAGCCTGAGGGGTGATTGATGCCCTGGGATGGTGTTTCTGCTTTTTCCATCCCCTTTTTTGCAGGATATTACCCACTGAAGTTGCATTTCTGAAGCACTTTTTATTCTGCAAAGCCAAACCTGCGAATGTTGGGCAGCACCAATGGGACTTGGGCAATCCTAAAGAGAGGGATAAGGGAAAAATACTCTCACATCTCCCTGCTCACGCTGCCCCCGAGGTGAAATCCCAACAAACAAGTTACAAACCAGACCAATTCATTTACATGCCTTGTCTGCCTTGAGGAGAGAGTCAGAGAAAAGAGGAATTACAGAGAACTGGAATGAGTCACTGCACTGCCTGCAAGGCTGAACAGAACTGGGATCACTGAAATATTTGCTGCTAAAAGTAGATAATAGGAATATAAATATCTAAGCATCCATTTAAATATAAATATGAAATAAGCATAAATATAGATATATTTCTTATAAATACAACATACAAATAGAAATATCCTATAAATTCAAAGTTGTACCAGGAGGAGAACATCCACGGTCACCTCATCAATCCTGCATGGAACAATATATGAATTTTAATGATCATTTCTGAAAAGTGGGGAGAGGAGAAAGAAAATCATAATCCATGGAGAGCAGGGGTTGCCCTGAGGTCAGGTTTCTTCCTCCTGACTGATTTTAGTGGCACTGCAGACACCCTAAAGCCAGCTCAGGGATGTTGTTCATGCCATCCCACTGCCTAGGAAATGTCCTTTGACCTGTCAGGTCTGACACTGCAAAGGGACCCAGAAAAAATCTGGAATAAACACTAAGGATATGGATATGGATATTGCAACAGATGAAATCAGTTTGGGATCCCTCTCTGGTACTGAGGCCTGTTGGAATGGCCTACTGCTATTTTATTAAACGCTGAGTTTCCAAAAGATGATGTTCCACCCAAAATGTTCGTCAGGAACGACCCACACCACCTGTCCCCAGAGACACTCCCAGAAATTCCTTGGGAAGGTGCTATTGATCCCCAGCACAAAGCACACCAAGGGCTATTGCAGCAAAATCACTGCAGGGATGGTCAATTTGAGTGTCTGCAAATGTTCCCTGGCACTTTGTGGACATCATTTCAGTTGTTAATCGGACTGGCTAGGGGGCTAAATCCAGTTTGCAGAGCTGTGTTACAGCAGCAGGGTCACAGGGCAATGCACCAATGCCATTGTGGTCTTTCATGGAGTCACAGAACGGTTTGAGTTGGAAAAGATCTCAAAGAGCATCCTGTGCCACCCCCTGCCATGGGCAGGGACACCTTCCCCTGTCCCAGGCTGCTCCAAGCCCTGTCCAGCCTGGCCTTGGGCACTGCCATGGATCCAGGGGCAGCCACAGCAAATCTGGGCACCCTGTGCCAGGGCCTCCCCACCCTCTCAGGGAACAATTTCTCCCAAATATCTCATCTAAACCTGACCTCCTCAAATTTAAAGCCATTTCCCCTTGTAAATGTGACAAAAGTCCAGAAAATTATTCTTGGACAGAAAGACAGTCTTTGCCAGCAGAAGGTATTTTAGAGAAGGAGCTGCAGGACTTGAGTGAAAACCTTTGATTTTCTATTTCTTTCTGCTCAACCAATGCTCAGATGCCCCTCAGGCTGAATGCAGGGAGGCAGCAGAACTTCCAGACCAGAAATCACAGCGGGCTCTTGAGGGAGGGCAGGAAGGCAGCCCCTCCTTGTGCACAGAGGGAAACAGGCTGGCACAGAGATGTGGAAAAAGGTCATCTGAACCACATCCAAACCTGCTCCTCGTGCTGCACCTCCACCATGGCAAAGCAGAGAGAAAAAGAGGGATTCATGGCATTAAAGAGTGCTTTGTGTTGGAAGGCACCTCAAGGATCATTCCTGCAGTTAGGGACAGCTGCTTTAGGTATTGTTCATAGGCAAGAAAAAGAAAGTTTTTCTTTCTTCATTCCGGGGTGCTGTGGAAATAGGGAATGGGAGAAGGACAGTGAGTTAATGATGTGCTTTGATCTCTTTTTCGAGTGCCTCCAACAGCTGCCAGGCCCTCCTCCCTCCTCCTTTTGGGCTCCCTGCCAGTGCACTGCATCTCTGGAGCAAGGAGAGAGCAACTCCCCTGAATGCCGATGTCTAACAGCTCCTACGCGGGCCAGGCTGGGCCAGGAGACACCTCTCTCTCACAATGTGCTTTTCATTTCTAGGATGCAGAGAGAGCAGCTCCTGGGACATCCCCAGGGTGCATCCCCCCAGCACAAAGGCTGCAACACGGCCTGCAGGAAAGTGCAAATCCGCAACACGCACGGCACACACCAGAGGTGTGGTTGTTTCCTGCTCCCAAGCAGGGGAAACAGGACAAAACTCCCAGAACGCAGATCAGGCTCCAACTCACTTTATTTCAAACCTACACCTCTTTTATAACCCCTGTGTACAGGTGTCATGCTATTGGTTAGAAAGATGAACACACTGTACAACTATTGGTTAACTAATAATAGTTTTATCACACCAGCTGCAAGACCATGTTTTCAGAGTTTCAGAAACGGTTTCATAAGCAATACGAGTGAAACCGTGAGAAAATTTTCTCTCCTGCTCTAAACATGCCTGAGTTCTTTACTCAGGCTTTTCCTAGCATCCACACAGAAGATGCGTTTGCTGCTTCTGCCTGGCAAGAAAATCCTCCAGGTGCCACGTTTGCCATTGAAAAATGCCCCGTGAGGGCAATGGAAGCACCTGGTCCTTCCCTGTGCCACCCAGCTGCATTTCAGGCGTGGCACCCGAGCTGTCACTGCAGGAGTTCAGGTCATGGTGTTTGGTAAATAAATAGTTTTGGTAAAATGTAAAAATTGTTTGAGGTTATACGTTAAATCAGAGGGAGCTCTAGGGACCCCTGGCTTGTTCCCACCACTGGGGGTTTCTTCCTTCTCTGATTCTGGCTGAGGAATTAATTCTGGAAAAGCCATGGGCAGTTTGGCTATGCAGCCTGTCCTTGTGCTAAACAGGATTAAGCTGAGCTCAACCACTGAGCAAATCCTCTTCTGTACCAGAGAACTCCATTTTGGGGTAGAACAGAATTCTTCAGTCCCGAGGCACACACAGGAGGATTGTGTGCAGTGACTCCAGCATCCCCACATCCCACCTGACCATCCTAAAATCATGGTGTGGGTTGGAAAGGACTTGTAGGGTCATTCATTTCCAACCCCCTGCCCATGGAGGGGGCTAGAATTGGTTGATCTTTAAAATTTTTTCCAACCCAAACCATTCTGTGACTCTATGAAAAACCACAGTGATATTGATACCTTGACCTCTGACCCTGCTACCATAAAATCAGATTTGCAGATTGGATTTAACCTCCTAGGCAGCCCTGTGAAAAATTGAAATTATGTCCACAAAATGTCAGGGAACATTTGCAGACACTCAATTGATCACTTACATTGTTATAACACCCCATGGCGTTTCTTGGGTTTGTTTTTCTGATGCTATTGCTGCCTGCATGAAAATGTCATTACAAAAGTAAAATAAATGAGCCACAGACCCTTGGTCGGTTTGAGGAATTTCTCTCACAGCTACACTAAGTAAAACAAAGCTGATTTAGGACAAGAAAAGTTCAGAAAGAGTGAATTTGAGAGGCTGCTGGTGCCTTGCAAATTCAAGGCAAAACTTAAGGCCTTTAGGTAGCAGTGGCAATATTCTTACATGGTATGAACCAGGCATCTTTTTCCTTCAATTTCCCTGTTGGAAGCCTTCCAAATGACTTGTCATTGATGGTTTTTAATCAAAACAGACAGTTCACAGAGGTCAGCTGCAGGGGAGGCACAAACTGGAGCTCTGTCTGAGCCTGGCAATGGTGGCACCGGCAGCTCAAAATAATATTTTGTCCAAGTGGAAGCTTGAAAGCGCTCAGCAGACTCCTCATGCTTGGTTTTGATCCAGAAATGGTCATAACAGGGGAACTTGTCACAAAATATTAACCACAGAGCTGTCTGGATGGAGAGGTGACAGCAGGCAGAGAGGTGTCCCTGGTGGGACCCACCCAAGGAGATTGGAGATCTCCATCCGAGGCCAAATTCCCCCTCTCCAACACTCGGTGTTAACAGAGAGCTCCCCATCCCTGGCAGTGTCCAAGGCCAGGCAGGGCTTGGAGCAGCCTGGGATAGTGGAAGGTGTCCCTGCCAATGGCAGGGGGTAGAATGGAGGATTTTTAAGGTCCTTTCCAACCCAAACCATTCTGGGATTTGGGGATTCTCTGTGTGGCCAGCGTTGTACTTCAGCGTATTTTGGTTAATCTTTGTGGTGCTGGAAAATCCTCCTTGGGCATTTTGTCTTGGCTGCACCCCTAATTCCAACTCTCATCTTGTTCAATTAGCACAAGTCACTCTCTGGAAGATAATTCTGTGATTCCTGTGCAGGATTTCTTGCAACAGAGATCCTCCTCTGCTTGTCTTCTTTCTCCACTTTAATTCACCTTCTAGGCAGAGGAGAAATTCACTATTGAATGTTTTTATTTCAACGAAGCTTATCCATTTAGACCATTTCAGTGACTGCAAGTGGATGGCTTTTCCTGTCTCCATGTGCTGAGACCATCCCTGTGTCCATGAATCAGAAGGCTTCATTATGAATAGATGCAGATAAATTAATAACAAAGCCTTCAAATGCACCTTTGTGACTATTCCAGGGGTAAGAGTGCTGTGTTTCTCAGAGTAAACCAGGTATGGCACAGAACTCAGGAAAATGAAATAAAAACCAGACACAAAAGCAAACCTCCCCTATAAAAAGCTGTCTGATACGTTTGCACACGAGATCGTGTTAACCAAGCTGCTATGGCTTAGAAAAATTATCTCATTTGTTCAGATTTTGCACAGAAAACAACACTGCTCTGGCCAGCCAGCAGAAATGTTCCTCTGTGATGGTGTCTGGAACAGGACAAATAAAAATAGATTTTGCCTCAAACCTGGACCCACTCGTGGTTATATCAGGGGTGAATGGAAATCTGTGAACGCCTCCTCAAAGCTTTTGTTTCTCTGTGGTTTCTGCTTGGTAGACAAATATCAAACATTCCCAAAAGATGCTGTGAGAAGGTATCCTGGGGTAAAGGAGATATAATTACAGCAAGAGGCCAGAACAAGGTCTGGGGGATGAGTGAGAACAAGGACAAAAAGAGGTGAAACATATTTGTCCTTTTTTTAACTTTGATTGCAAATTTGCTCTGTACCTGGAGTGTCTTGTAATTCTTTTTTAAAATCAGGTTTCAAGCTTAGCTCTACCAGCACTCATTCCTAGCACTGGGTCAAGCCTTTCCCAGCACTCCTTGAATTTCTGCATCATCTAGAGATTGCTCTAAACCCCACCAGTGACCAAATCTCAACTGTCTGACCTCCAGCTGGCTTTTTGGGAGGAAGTGTTTGTGAAAACGCTTCTGGAAGCCAGTATGGAAAATGTGACCTTTTCCTCCAGAATCAGCAAGTTGATGTGTAAGGACACAAGATATCCTGAGCCTTTTCTCTTAGGGGCAGAGAGAGCGAGTCTTTCACCCTTCTGTTGAGGGCACTAAAGGTGAGGTTGCTCGGTCAGCTTCTTCCACACCTTTTCTTCCCTCTTTGACATCCTACAGCTCCGTGGACAACTTGCAGTTACTGTGATGCATTTTTGGAGCCCAGAGCTAATTTGGAGAAGCATCATCAGCACCAACACAGGCTGCTGTGAGGAGGAGGAGCGGCAGGGAAAGGCAAAGGAGGGTTCTGGCCATTTTTTTTAATCCAAAGACGTGGAGGTGGATGGTGCTTTTGGATACCATATTCCTAGATGGTGTGAGGAACTGAGGCAGGAGGAAAACTCCCAGCAACAAACCCTTCTTCTTGCATGAAGTTCTCGGTGTTTTGATGCCTCATATTTGCAAGGTCACCCTGTCTGGGAGCAGCCCCTTCCCTCCCCCCAGCGCCGTCTCTCACGGGCAGTGACACAACGTGCAAAAGTGTTTGCATCCTCCTGGACAGCAAGGAACTGGAAATAAAACATGGGAAAAATGTAATTCCGGCTCAGTTGCTCAAGTGCTTTGACAAAAATAAGCAAAGCTATCAGATAAATACATTCCTAAGTTACCAGGGAGGGATGAGATGCTCTGAAAACCACATTGAAAATGTGAGTTCTGGTGGATAAACATGCCCTGTGATAGTGGTTACTCATTCCATTGCTGTCAGTTGCCTTTTCCAGATATTCAGAAAGGGCAGGAAAACAGTTTTGAACCTTCCTGAAGAAGCTGAAAGCAGGACCTTCATGTCCAGGAGGATGGAGGCAGTGGAGGAAAGCAGGAGCTGTGTGAACATCCTGACAACCACAGATCTTGTCTCTGTCTTCAGCTACAGCCCCGTTTCTCCCACAGTGGCAGCTTTATCCAGAGTTTGATGTAAGGTTTTTTTCTGTTTGGGACCTTGGAAGCCATAGTGCTGCCCTTGGATTGTACTGGCTTGTCCAAAACTGGCCCAAACAATAAATTGAAATTCAGATCAATAGATTTTGTACCCAGAGAAAGAAAAGGCTCCTTGTTTTGTAGCACTTACAGTCAAAATAAATCAAGGTGTGCAATTGTGAGTGAATTGTCCTGGCAGGCATCAGACACTTTTCCTTCCTTTTCCTTCCCTTTTCCCTCCTTTTCCTTCCCTTTTCCCATCTTCCTTTCCTTTCCTTTCCCTTTCCTTTCCTTTCCTTTCCTTTCCTTTCCTTTCCTTTCCTTTCCTTTCCTTTCCTTTCTTTTCCTTCTCTTTCCTTCCCTTTCTTTTCTTTTTTATTCCTTTCCTTTNTCCTTTCCTTCCTTTCCCTTCCCTTTCCTTACCTTTCCTTCCCTTTCCTTTCCTTTCCTTTCCTTTCCTTTCCTTTCCTTTCCTTTCCTTTCCTTTCCTTTCCTTTCCTTTCTTCTCCAGCTGAGGCAGTCCCAGGAAATCCTTTATTAGAGGAAAGAAATGGGCATTTTGGGTGAGGTTTTCAGTTGCCTAAACTTAGGATTGGAGAGTCGTAGCAGTTGCTGTGGGGCTTGAGAAGAGAGCAGGTTTAGATTGGATATCACTAAGAAATTCCTCCCTGTGAGGATGGGGAAGCCCTGGCACAGGGTGCCCAGAGAAGCTGTGGCTGCCCCTGGATCCCTGGCAGTGCCCAAGGCCAGCTTGGAGAGGGTTTGGAGCACCCTGGGACAGTGGGAGGTGTCCCTGCCCATGGAATGAGATGAGCTTTGAGGTCCCTCCCAACCCAAACCATTCTGTGATTCCCCAGCACTGACCAAGTCTCCCGTGATTATAAAGAGATTCACCGTAAAATTCAACCCAGGAAACGAAAGCATTATTTCAGCTTTGATAGATTCGTGGCAAAGCTGAAAATTGGGCCTGAGAAGTTTGTCTGGGACGCTGAGCTGTGCTTTTTGTGGCCACAAAATGGGTCTGTGAAAAAAACCCCCCTGCTATAATCGTGCATTTGAGAACAGGCAGAGTCAGCAGAGAGCAACACGCGCATCCCTTGTCACACGTGCAGCAGGAGAAATGGAACAAGCAAAGGTCTGATTTGTTATTGCTCCCATCTGGAGGGTAAACCTGACATTTCTATCTGCCAATAGCGATTTACTGTGAAGCAGAGCCACCGGGAAGGTTCCCTCATGCTAAATCAACCAGCAGAAGAAATGAACCTTGTGTTACAACCAAATAAGAAGCTTAATCACAGCCTACATGTCTGGCTGCATAAATAATTCACATACATGCAGCTGCATTTTCAATGTATTAAGCCCAAACCTCCCAAACAGCCGCATGAAAAACAAAAATTAATATTCCATTAGTAAAGAAACGGAATAAATTGAAGTTCAGGCTTGTTCTCATTTTGTCTTTGGGGAAGAAAGGACTTTTTACAACCCACAAGGAAAATAACTCTGTTAATGATCATCTGGGGGTTATTCTATCCCAGTTAAACTCTCTTGGCTGGAGCCATGGCCAAATTCACTCTCTGCTAAACCCACACTTCCCCAGAAAATTATTACTGTCACTGAGCCAAGGTCATGAGTTTTAGGTGTATTACTGGAGGTAGAAAATGTTTTCTCTACTTTTCTTAAAAGCTCTGAATTTACATTTTTCATACAAATGGGGACATTCACTAAGTGGTAATGTAGTGAAGATAATTATGTTCTTCACAACAGCAGCCTTTTTTGGTTACAAGTATTTTTTAGCACTGTAATATTCAAGGTTTTCATGTGCATTTCTCACCAGAAGATACTTACTATAAGAATTTGATTTTAATATTAACATAGAGCAGAAGAAAAACTCAATTATTTGTATAAGAAGAGAGTACTGGATATCTCTAAATCCCTCCTTTATGGTTTCCATGCAATGCATTCAGTGAGAGGACGACTTTGCCCGGTGCACATTTTGCCCCTTTCAAGGAGAAAAAATGGGAATTTAATTGTCTGCTCTGTCTTTTAGTTTCCAAAGTCCTAAATCAGACAACCTGAGGCTGACTGTGTTTGAATTGAGCCTCAATTAATGTGCTGCACCTGCACAGATAAATTTCCCCCTAAACTGAATTAACTACAATGACAGAAACTCTCTAGAAGGGAGTTCCAGTGAGTGGCTGGGGCATTACCAGCTGCTTAATAGACACCTAAAACCAAGTGAGAGGATTTTCCCCTAGAAAGTCAATACTACAATACCAATTCTCTTTGCTTTGTGTTTACAAAGCTGACAACAGATTTTCACACCCTGTCCCACTTAGCAGAGGGAAACCAGCATTGCTCTGTGTGCAATGACATGTAGTTATTCAGCTTCTCTCCTTAGAGGCACAGTGGTTTTATGGAGAGAAACGTGGGGTGGAAGGTTTGTCCATATTCTGTGTCTAAATTCCACCTGGGGTTACATGGGATCTATTCCTGATGTGAGGAATTTGTACTCACCCTGCTCAGATTGGGTGAGGAAAGCAAACCTATTTAACTAAAGTTCTCACACCTGAGAAGGTCAAAACAGCTGTAAATCACGGTTCAGAATTAACAGACATTCAGAATAAAGGAAATTTCCATTGTCCACCTCACCAGGCTGTCCTGTATTAGTTTGAATTTGTTTTTCTTACGATTTCTGGAAAGTAAAACCTTTGGTAATGAGCTTCTGCAGCCAGAGGACAACAGCGAGGACTCTCATTAATCTCCATGGCTGAAGTGCTTCCAGCCTGGGTGTCAGCCTGCACTTCTCCAGCCCTTGGCTTCTCAAGGACTTGTTTAGCCCTTAAAAGAGAAGTGTTGTAGCTGCGTGTGGGGGATCCCATCTCAAAAACTCCCTGGAAATTTCTCCCTTTTTGGAGCAATTGCTGCTTTCAACTTTGCCTTAATATCACCTAAAATGCTTTTTCCCTGTGAACAGACCATAGCACTCGATGTTGAATCTGAAGAATTTCACTCTTGTTCAAGGCTTGGGCAACTTCCAGAGTTGGAATATGACCCTGGATGTGAGCAGCTCTCAAAAGAATGTTGCACTAATTTACATTTTGCACTGTAATTAGATTGGATTTGAATGATGAGAGTTGCTGAATTCTGTATAACTTCTGTTGATGATAGGAAAGGTGCTCATTGACTCTCGCCGCTGCTGAGCTCCACAGAACAACCCTTGGGTTTCTAATCTGCCTCGAGAATGATGTGTATGATAACTCCAGACAAATAAATCATCATGTACATAGAAGAAATGAACAGATGCAGTTGGATATGAAATCCCAGAATCCCAGAATGGTTTGGGTTGGAAGGGGCCTTAAACCCCACCTTATCCCACCCCCCTGTCATGGGCAGGGACACCTTCCACTAGGGCAGGTTGTCCAAAGCAAGGACTCACTCTTGATCTGAATGTGTTGCTGTCACTTTATTTAGTTGCTCTGACTGAGGTGAGTCAGTGGAAGAGAGGCAGTGCCATCCGCCTTTTTTTTGCAAGTCCTTTTGGGTTTACCTTGACTTTTTCTCTTTTGTTGCATTTCCTTTTTAAAAAAAAAAAAAAGTATTTTCAAATGACTGAAGTTAAGTGTTCCATTTCTTATCACAGAAAAAATTTATTTTCAAATGGTATTTTTATGTTTCTCTTTTCAGGGAAAAAAAACCACCCCAAACCCATAGCACGTCTGTTTTAACATTTTTTTTTAAATAAAGTAATTGGTTCCGTTTGGTCTTTTCCTTCCTTTTCCTTCGCTTTTCCCATCTTCCTTTCCTTTCTCCTTTCCTTTCCTTTCCTTTCCTTTCCTTTCCTTTCCTTTCCTTTCCTTTCCTTTCCTTTCCTTTCCTTTCCTTTCCTTTCCTTTCCTTTCCTTTCCTTTCCTTTCCTTTCCTTTTCCTCCCAGCAGCCAAACAAATACGATCAGTTTTTCACACAAACCCTGATCACTGATCCAGCTGATGAATTCCAAACCTTTCCTCAGAGGTGGGGGAGGTGTTGAGAGCCCAGAATTGAGTTGTACTCTATCATTTTGATTCCAAGCTTTATCCTTGCCCAGTTCTGGCCAGAATTACAGTAATTGTCTCAGAAATTGCTGGTTCCTGGCCAGTAATGGAAGCAGGGGAGGATAAAACCATCCAGTCTTGTTCTCCAAGTCAGGTAATTTGCAAAGAGATCCTTGGAAATGCGACCATCACAAACTGGGAAAGGGCTGAGTTCAGACTCAGCCGAGAGGCACCTTCTCCCATCATGGACCATCATGTTTGGAATTTTCTCAAAAGCCACAGAATTCCTGGAACCCTCTGTTCAGACTCCTACCTGTGAACTAAACAGGACACGAGAAGAGAGGGCTGGAATTTAGTGGCCAACTAGATCCCACTTGATGGGAAATACTTGATGGGATGGAATAAAAACCTGCACACATTCCAACCCAAAAATCACATTACACACATAAATCTATTACACATATTACGTTCCTTCATCACTGCCAGCTGAGGTCATACTTCTACCAGATCCCCATATATTTTTTAGCTGGGAGCAGATAGGACATAATGAAATATTATGGATTCTAATGGCTTTATGCCAAAGAGCTGAGGGTTAAGTGGCTGATAAGAAACAGCCATTGATTAGATATCCCAGAGCAGTTTCCTTTTTAAGGTTGGGGGAGGCAGATTCTTGGCAGCAGTGCCCAAATCAGTGTTGGGGTCTTGCTGCTGGTATTTTACTTCCTTTGTAAAATAAGTTTCTCAAGTGGATTCAGGTAAAAAATGACTATAGGGTGCAGACACTTTGAGGAAAGAAAGGGAAAGACAAACAAATATGTGGGTGTTGGTTCAACCCTAGTTTATTTCACATCAAATATTGGCATCCCTGTCCTTTAGAAGCCGCTTCCCTGATTTGGAGCTGATATTAAGTGACAGGACTCCTGTTTGTCACCCAGGACACCTAATTGTCAAAGTATTGAAGTTCTGAGTTGAATTAATTGTCCCATCCCTGGGAATGCTCAAGGCCAGGTTGGACAGGGCTTGGAGAAATTTGGTCTGTGGAAGATACCCCTGCCCATGGCAGGGGGTGGAACAAAATGAGCTTTGGGGTCTCTTCCAACCCAAACTATTATGTGATTTCATGATTCCTCTTAATGTTTGGACAACAAAATGTGCTTTAGAGTGTCCCGCTTTCCCCAACAAGCACATCCAATCACAGGCTTACAAGCCAAATGTTTTCCTTTCTTTTCCCTCCCTTTGTCTCACTCGTTGTACAATAATCACGTAGATTTGCGCTGAAAACCAAAGGCAGGGGCAATTTGGCTGATTTCAGCATTCCAGGTCACTTCCAGTACCCTTGGGCTGTGTGTGGGATGGATTCAAGGTGTTGATCTAGAGTGGGAGGAGTGGAGATGTTTCCAAGGGGAGAGGTTTAATCAGTATTGGTGGGTGGGGATGGACTTTAGGAGAGGGTTCCTCACTGAGAGCCATAAAAAGGGATCTAATGCCACACACATGAAACTTTTGCCTCTCTGGCCCTTGGATGCAAGGCCAGTTTAGCTCTGAGCGTTCCACACCAGTGCCTGACAGGAGGTTTGGAGTCCCCATGATGCCTTGGATTTTAACTTCCATATTGCTCAAATCCTGTAGTACTCAGTGTGTAACTCTGAACTGCCCTGTAACCTGTGAGCTGCTGCTCTCTCAGACTGTGACAGACATAACAAACCTCTCTGGGCTGGCTCTGCGAGGACACTCGGACAGTCCTGGGCCCAGAAAGTGTAAACCAACATCTTGAGAAAGGGGGGGCAAGCCAGGGAGAATTCCATCAGTAGCTGAAGTTTTAATTGGTGAATTTATGCTGATATGAAAATGAACCAAAACCTATAACTGTGACAACAACTCGTGACTCGTTGTCCATCTTGGGGGTACATCTTAGGGTGCAGTGGCAGCCTCTGGCTCCCCAGGGTGTGCCTTTGAAGGCCTTCAAATAAATACCCACCTTTATTCCCTTCCTCCTGTCTGGTCTCTGTTTCCAGGTAGCCGATTCAGGCATCACACAGCCCTGGAGGTGTCCAAGGAAGGGCTGGATGTGGCACTCAGTGCTCTGCGCTGGGGACAAGGTGGGGATCAATCACAGACTGAAGTCAATGATCTTGGAAGTCTATCCCAACCTCAGTGATCCTGTGATTCTGTTGATGCCTTATCAGTGTGAGCTGGAACAGAGGCCAGACAAAATGAGAGGAATAAAGCAGGGATTTATGGCAAGGCCTTCCAAGGGCACAGCCTGGCAATGCCAGAGCCCGGCTGCAGCCCTGCCAGGATGGGCCTCGAGATGGGCACAGAAAAGGGGCCTGGGCACGGGGTTTCACACTTGGAGAAGTTCTGCTCCGTTTGCATCTTGAGCTGAACTGCCCAATTAATAACTTGGAATGATGAAGTTCCACCCTCCTTGCTTGCCCTCCTCTTTTTTACATTGTTGGTGCTTTTGGGTTTCCTGAGGTTGGGAAGGATTGTCCTGGAATGTTGAGCTGGAGAGAATTGTTGTGTCCGACTGCCCTGTGAGGAGAACTCAGTAACACTGAATATGGAGCTAAAGCAGAACAGGAAAAAACTTAAAACTTAAGGCATCACTGTGAGCTGGGAAATTTTAAATGACAATGCCTCTCACCTGCCTTTGTTCTTATGATCCAATAAAGCAGAAAATGCATGAGGGGTTCTACAGCAGGAATGATTTCTCTGTGAGCACTCTGTGTCGAAAGAGGTTTTTAGGCGTTCAGACAGCACGGTGTTACAGCTGTGACACCACGCCCAGGCTCTTTGTGCCACACTTCCCTGGGATCCTTGGACAATCCAGCATCTTTCTGAGCTGAAGGCAGCCAAGTTCCCTCTGTGGATTGTACTGAGTCACAGTTCAGACTTGATATCCCCAGGGTGAGGGTGTAGATGCAAATGGCTGCGTGTGGAGTGAAGATGATTTAACCACTAGGATTGATCCTCTACATGGGAAATTGCTTTAATGTCATGGAGATCACAGAATTCCTCATCCTGGCATTTTGCCATGGAAACCACAGGGGATCAAAGGAAGAGGATGTCATTTGCCATCTTTAAACATGGTTCTTTCTAATAGAGAGAGATGCTTTTGCAGTCATGAAAACTGAACTTACACAGAGAAGCCCTAAAAGCCAAGCTCAAAACCTCCCAGAAATATGTGATTGCATGATCCATCAAATTCAGAATAATGGTGTGTGCCTTAGAAAAGCCATGCTCTGCTCTTTGCCAGCCAAGAAGGTCACAGAGGACACACAGCTGGGATCAAAGAGAGTTGGGCTGATTTTTTTTCAGTCTTTTCAGGCAACTTTCATCAAATCCACTTTCATTTCTGGGCAGTGATTGGAGTTCCTCATGTGGAAGATGTTTTTTGGCAGGGTGGGATTATCCTCACCTCTACAGACACAGAATAAATGTAATTGGCTGGTTTGTCCTTTCCCCAGCTCTCACAATTCTTTTCCTGATTTCTGGCTTAACCCACAGAGAGATCCAGTGGGAGTCAGTACAAACAGCTTTGCTTCTCAGAATGGCCCAGAGCATCAGGCACCTTGCTTTTAAATGAAAATGGTTAATCCATGCAGAAAGAGGGACAAATACAGCCAAGGCTTGTCATTTCAAGCTGTAGATTTGGCCTTTATCAGCAGTGTGAACACTGGGTGTAAATCAGTTTAAGAAGGGGCTGAGTGGCCAAACTGGCCCTATGGACATGGAAAAGCTCAGTGACCTCTTGTCGAGATCTATTTTCACTCCCTGATATAGGTGTGCATCAAATAAAGTGTCTTTGATATGAACAATTATTGTTCACTTGTGGTTGCTTGCCAGGCTTTTCTCCAGCACAGAGGAAGGCTCGTGCTTCGTTCTGAGCAATAAAGACATTTGTTGAAGGATATTCCAGCAACAATCAACACATCTGTATTTGTGTGGGGGGTTGCACGTTCCTATGAAAGCAGGAACCATTTCACACTTGTGGATTGTGGCAAAAAGATGACAGAGCGTTTGTAATTTCGTGGTTGTCACCTCCATGCATCAGTGCTGCCTCCAAAGGACCATCCATGCCCCCAGCTCGTGCAGTGGTGGAGGTTTTTGGGATCATTCAGGTTGTATTTGGTCCTGGTTCTTCAGCTGGCCCAGAGGTTCTCAAGAAAGGTCTCCTCAGAACTCTCATCTGCTTGAAGATGTCCCTGCTCACTGCCTGGACTGACTGGCCTCTAAAGGTCCCTTCCGACCCAAATATTTCTGTGATTCTCTGATTTTAAGAATAATTTGGTCTATGTGGTTAACCTTTCAAAGTATGAGGTCATTACGTTTAATTCTAAGCAAGAACCTCCCCAGCTCACAACTTCCTTCTTAGTTTTCCTTCTCTGTGTCTTCTCCAGGACTGTGAGAAATAAATTAAAATATCAGGTGGAACACCTCAGACACAATGTCTTCACGATGGTTTTATTGCTTGTTTTCAGCAGTGTCAACCACAGAGAAGAACCCCCTCTGAAGCAAGGAGGTGAACCAAATACAAAGGAACGAAAAAGAAAAAAAAAAGAAAAAAATAGCCATTTCATTGCATATGTACAGAGTCAGACCAAAAATAAATAACATCAGGCAAAAGGCCATGAAACAAGGCAGAGATTTCACCTGTGCTGAGCAAGCAGGCCTGTTCTTGCTGGCATGAAGGATACATCACAAGCACCTGGTACAGAAAAGTCCACAGAGACGGAGATTCTCTGCTCACAGCCAGTCCCCTGCACCCTCTGCTGTCAAAGCCTATTTACAGGAGGGCAGAGCAGAGGTGTTTACAGCTTCAGTGAGAAGGCTCAGTTGGCACCAGCTGCTGACCCACAGCTTGAGGTGTTTGAGACAGGCTCTGAAAAACGCGCTTTCGAGTTCAAAAACGCCCTTTCGAACTCGATTTATCATCATCGTCATCTGAGTATCAAAAATGTTGGGTTTTTAT
>WEKY01000424.1:0-14321 GCA_013390045.1 Picathartes gymnocephalus | reverse complement strand
AGCCCCTATAAAAAAAAAAAAAAAAAAAAGTGCAATTTGTCTGTTTCAGAGATGCCAGCTCTGGTAAAGCCACCGAGGACTGAAGCTCTCCCTCCCTTACCCCCAGTACTTCATTACTCATGACACATCAGCATCTCCCAGGCTGTCCTCAAGCAACAGGGACCATTCCTCAGAGCGATCAACCCCTGAGGGCTTCAAACTGAAGAGTGAAAGGCCCGAAAAGAGGGAGAGCAGAAATGTTTCTCTGCCCCTCGGCTTGTCCCGCCTCGCTCTGGATGCCAGCGGCTTTTCCAGTTGTGTGTCCTCTGTTGGCTCATGTGGAGCAGGTCATTTCACAGGGATTTGTCATGGGATCACGGATTCCCAGGGATCCTCGTGTGCCAGTTTTGGGTGCTCAGTGCCTGGGGAGCCTCTCCCCATCACACCAGAGAGAACTCGGCCTGGAAGCCGGAGCAGCGGCGCGTCTTTGGCGAGCACTTGGTCAGCATGGAGATCTGGGTGCTGAAGTTGGTGCCGTTGCTGCCCAGGGAAGGGTGGTGGTACTTCATGTCCGAGCCCAGGAACCTCTCCAGGTGCCACCTCCTCCACTTCCTCTTGAGCTCAGCCTGGACCTGGGCACGGGCAAGACACAGGGCATCACTCGGGGTTGTTCTGACCTGATCGTGTGAGCAGCCACGGGCAACCCACCCACCACGGGGCCAAGAATTACTTTATAAAGGTCACTAAAGTCAGCCTGGCCAGAACTTTTAACCTCATGGGAAAAAGGGGACACTCCAGACAGACAGTAACTTACCAGGGCAGAAATCCCTGAGCTCCACCAGAAAGGAATTTCTTATTGATACAGTCACGGTGCCAGACAACTTCAATGACACCACTTTGTGAGTATAATTACGATGTTTTCTTTTTCACTGCCCTGTTTTTGGTCCAAATAGAAATGATTTGACTACAGCTTGTTTGTAAAGCTGTCAATACAGCTGTGCCTTTTTTGACAGAAGGTGCTCAGAGAGTTTACAGAAATAACCTGGTTTACACCATCCCAATTCAAATCCTGAACAAACCTGGCCACCGTCCCCTCCTGCAGCCCCCCCCAGTTTAAATTTTTAGATAACAGCATGAATTAGATAAAACAGCTGTGTCTGAGGGGCTCTGGGATAAATAAACACAGGAAAAGCACAATCCCAGCATTGTGGGAAAGTGGTAAAGGCAAGATGAATGCCTGTAAGGCAGAAACACATTCACCTGCACTGCTCGATGCCCAGCAAACCATACCAATGCCTGTGCTGGTGTTGGCAGTGGCAGTGATCCTGGGGAGGATTCCTGGAGGCACTAAACATGAACAGGGCGTAGAAGGGATTTATCCTGCCCTGCTGAAGGTGCTCCTTTGGGATCAGGGTTTGTGCAAGTTTGTGCAGGAGTTGTGCCGGTGCTGTCTCATGAGGAAAGGATGGGCTCAGCAGCAAGGCTACAGTGCACACACAAGTCCTGATGTGTTTATTGATGGTTTTTATTAATTATGCTGAAAGCATAATGGTTGAATTGCTTTCCTAGAGTGAGAGATTTGATTTGTTGTTACCCCAATGTGGTAAGGAATGGGACACTTCTCAATCCACTCTCCACACACACATTAATTTTGTCCTAGCTGCAAACATGACCCACACAACACTGATGGTCTGGTCTTACCTCTCCATTGAGAAAGCAGTACAGGACAGCCACCACAAATCCCTGGGGAAAGGAGAAAATAGGATTTTAGTACTACAGACAAGGAGAGAGTGCAGATCCACTCAGCTCTCCAAGGAGAGATCACACAATCACAGAACAGTTCAGGCTGGAAAAGGTCACCAAGCCCAACTCTTGCCCCAGCACAGCCTAGTCCACCACTAACCCATGTCCCCAAGTGCCACATCTGCACAGTTTTTGAGCAATTCCAGACACCAGAGGTGCAGTGATGATGATGTAGGCAGGGATGTTAATCATTCACCACTGAATGAAAGTTGCTGCTCAAAGCCCCACCCACCCTGGCCTTGGACATGTCAATAATTTATAAACTCAACTGAGGTGCTGATTTTTCTCCCTTAAGTACAAAAAAACACAGAGAGACCAATAAACAGAGGAACATTTTCTTTTCACTTCCTAAAATGAGGAAAGACAATCTCCTTCTGGAAGGCAAAATACAAATTTCTCTTCCATCCTGGCCAGGCTGGAGTGAGTAGATTTTCCCCTAATGGTACAAGAGCAGTATGGGGCACATCCAGGAAAAAAAAAACCATGTCAAGCTTGTTGCACTTCTCCCTGGTGACAGAGCTGGTGACAGACCAGGGTGCCTTACCTGGAATGATCCAACCACGAGCTCGAAGACCAGCTTCACTTCTGCTTTGAAATTGTCAGGGAAGAAAGCAAACATGATGTAGTGGATGCCAAAGAGAGGGATCAGCAGCAGAGTGGACTTGGCCAGCCTCCTGTTGGAAAGACAAACATGAGCCACGAGGGGAGAAGGAAGAGGGTAAAATGCTGAGGAATTCTGCAGCTGAGCCCTGGGCAACCCTGAAAATTTATTATTTCTCCTTGTCCCACAGACTGCAGATGGCAGGTGATTTCAGACCTGGTGGCACCATAAAATGTGAGATCTTTATTCCCAGTAGCTCCACTGGAGGTATTTCTTTCTCCCTCCTCTCTTCTTCCCCTCCCACCAGAGATCTTTTTTTCATCTCCACAAGCTATATCATCATCCAGCAATGTCTTTGTTTGCCTGGGATTTCTGAAAATTACAGCTTCTGGGAGAGAAATGGTATGTTTAGCTCAGAATAATGACAGGCTACTGCACAATGAATGTCTCCGAAGGAGGGGGATGAACAGTATTAGTGCTTAATGGCATCATGCTGGGTAATCAGGGGTCTAATTAGGAAGAGACGATAAAGTATTAAATGTAATCATTATTAAAAAATAGCTGGCAGAAGGAAAATGAAATCGAGGGTCTAAGAATGCTGGTGGGGGTTTTATCTCCCTTGGTCACTCGTATCCTGTGGCATCTCCCCCTCTCTCAGAGGCTTCTGGAAGAAATGAATCCAAATCTGGGACATTGGAAACATTCATTTTGCCACCTGCAACACCTTCATCTCCAAAGCCTCATCGGGCTCAGTCCTCTCAGACCATCTTCATTTATTTGCCACCTGCACAAGCCCACTGGGAGGCTGATGGGGCAGCTTTGTGCAGAGGCTGCTCATCCCTGTGTCTCCCAGAGCTCCTTTCCAGCTCTCCCTGGGCCTGGCCCATGGACAGCTCAGCATTAAGGCTGTGACTGGAGGCTGTGGCTCATCCCAGGCAAAATGAGAGCCTGCAGGAAGCTGAGGAACTTTACAGGAGTTTGCCTTTCCCACATCCCTCACTGGTAGGCACATCCCTGCTCACAGGGATCCAAAATCTGAGTTCTTTTGGATGCCTGGCTCTGCCACAGGACTGTCCCTGTCTCTGCTGATCACCAGTGTTCCCTGTTCCTCACTCCCAGAGCAGCTCTGGCCAGTGGAACCCATGTTGGCATTACCAAGCCCTAAATTCCCCCAGCTCCTGAGATGTGAGAAATTCACTCATTTTCCAAGCAGTTCAATGAACATCAATCTTGGCTTTGCAGAGATCTCTCCCCTCTCCCCAGTCTCTGAGGAACATCAGCCTAGAGGAGAAGGTGTGATGCCACCATTGTGCACCACATCACAGAGGTGCTGTTTGCAACCTCCAATGGACTAGAAAATTTTATCTTATCATTGCAGACAACAGTGGGGCCTTAATTACAATATTTTCCCTCCTGGCTGGTCTGTGGTAATGAAAAGGACATAAATGACAAAACTTGAGCCCCCTCCTCCAATCTGCACAACTCCTTACACCAGTCCCTTGCTCCAAACACTGAACTTCACCAGGTTTTGAGTTTTAGATTTTATTTTGGCATCAAGGCAAGGGCTTTGTGATTTTTAGAAGACTCCACCACCTAAACACTGAACTCAGGAAAATCATCAGCCAGTCACAGTGTAATTTTTCTCAGGAAGCTCAAGCCTGGCTGTGCAGGAGGCAGAACTTCTTGGGAGATTGTCTAAAACTGATTAAATCTGCTGGAAGCCATGGATTTTCAAAACCCTCATTACTCTCATTCCCAGCACATCCTAGACCTCCTCTCTCTGACAGATACAAGTGGGGACAGGTGATTTTGGGAAACACGTGTCCATTAACCTGCATGGATCCTGCTCCTGTCCTTGGCAGTGGGCAAGAGTGAACCAACATTTCAGTCACACTCCTTGAAATCACAGTGGGAAAGTTACTCAGAGGACTTTGATGACAATATTGATCCGTGGACGTGGGCAGAATGGACAGAGATGAATTTTGCTCATTTTTCTGTTGCAGAAGACAAATTCTATTTGCCTGAAATATTGCTGTCCCATTCTTGCACATGTCCCTGTCATTTCCAGAAAACTGTTTTGGGAGACTTTTTTTTAGAGTTTCCAATACATGAAAGCCCAGTTTGCTGTCTGCAGCATTAATGAGGGAGCCAGCAGCACACTGGAACTTCCAGCCTGCAGTTAAACTCAAACCTTTTGGAATTGAACAATGCTGTCAGCATGTCAGCAGGCTGTGTTTGTAGAAAATAAACAATATAAAATACACACGAGAAGGAGGGAGAAATGCAAATGAAATATCCAGGATGTTGTTAGTTTAAAAGAGATTTGTCTCAGATTTGGCAGGGGGAACCTCCACAGAATCACAGAGTCATTTGGGTTGGGAATGACATCCAAGAGCATTGAGACCAAGCTGTGCCTGATCCCCACTTTGTCACCAGCCCAGAGCACTGAGTGCCACATCCAGGTCTTCCTTGGACACCTCCAGGGATGGGGACTCGCTGAGTTTCCACTTCTCCAGGCTAAACACCCCCAGCTCCCTCAACGTTTCATCAGCAGCAGATTTTTGCTGAGGACTGTTGGGTCCTGCAGGTAAACCCCAGGCTCTGCACCCCAAAAGTCTCCACAGATTGATGCCCAAAAGTAAAAATCTTAGGACCACGCTGAGAACTCTCCTTGGTGGGATCCAGCCTTCAGTTTGAGACAATTAACGTTTGTTCCCATAGGAAAATGTGGTGTCTTGTACCTGCTGCAGTGAATGCAGTCAAAGATTTCCAGGTGTCCCAGGGAATGTGGCTGGTGGCCAGGTGCCACTGTACAAGGGGACAAGTGTCCCAGAGATCCAGTGTCCTGTGTGACAGCTCCAAGCAAGTATTGCAAATGTCCTAAAGAACCTCGTGTGCCTTGGAAACCTAAAACTTTAAGGTCAGGTTGGAAGGAGCTCTGAGGAAGCTGGGCTAGAGGGAGGTGACTCTGCCCATGGCAGGGGGTTGGACCTGGATGAGTTTTAAGCTCCCTCCCAACCCAAAAAATGGTGTGATTCTGTGATTCTGTGAAGTGAGCAACTGCTCCATTCCCTAATAGAACTGAGCTGTCTTTCCAGTGGGGAAGGAAGGTGAGGAGCTGTAGATGTGAGGATCAGTTGTCCTTCAGCAGAACCCCCTGTAGGGCAGCTCAGTGAGGGGAACTCTGCGTTTTACCAACTGCTGCACTATCTTTGTTTACAAGGCAAAAAGAGCTTTCCTGGCAGCTCCCACCTCACTGCAAAATGTGTCCTGAACCCAAAGCAGGACCTCCAAGAAAATCTGGGCATAACTCTGCAGATGCACATTGGCAGCACACTTCTGCTGAGGTGAAGAGAAGCCAGCAGTGCCAGGATGCTGCTCAGTACCAGAAGATATCTAAATATGCTGATTTAATCTATGCATCTGCTGCAAACCTGGGCTGCAAAGATAAAATTCCCAGTTGGAAATCCAGAAGGTGAGGTGATAGAAAGCACAGGGTCTGTAATGTTGGTGTGGTGTGATGAGAGAGAAATAGGTAATTGGCTTTGGCTGCTGCCAGGAAAATTAAGGTCAAAAACTGGCATTTCCCTTCATAAATCTGAGAATCTCTCGAGGCAGATGAAATGAATAATTCACCATCACTAGAGAGAAAGGCTCAGTGCTGTGGCTGGGCAGGATTTAAGGAACATGTTGCTATTGTTTTCCGTGCTGCAGGAAGATGAACTGAGCTCAGATTTTTCAGGATACCCAAAAGTGCAGCTCCCTCTGAAGACAAAGATTTATGAACAGCGACTGTGCAGACATTGGACTTTCAAAATTTAATTCTTTTCTAGGAAACATTTAATAAATATCCAGGAGAGTTGAAAAGCAGAGCCAGAACAGTGGGAAGAGTCAAAAATAATCTGGTCTGGACTTTTATTTTATTTGCATCGAAGCCAGAATAAATCCATGCAGATAGACATTTCTTTCACTCTAAAAATACTGCAGCTGAGACCAGCCTTGGCCACTGAGAGAGATGTTGATCTCTCTTGCATGTTGTTGATTATAGAAAACCCATTAAGGTCAACCTCATATCCCTAGAATAAAAGCATTAAGTTAAGCAAAGCTTCTGAGACAGTGATCCTTCTCAACAGGGAAGAGAAATGTATTGAGTTAATCCAATCTTGTTTAGGGATCTGCTTTAGGATAAGGAAAATTTGTCATAGATCCTACTGAATGTGGTAATTTTCTAGATCTCTCCTTTAAAACTGAGGATCAGGGGGAAAAAAAAGCCTGTACCCTGTGGAGAGCAACTTTTTGTTTTCTATCAGGGTCCTTCTACCTTGAGAATCTAATAAATACTAGACCTTCAAAGAAAAAGTATATTTTGCTTCATGATCATTATTGTTACTCTTGTTTCTTCATTGTTAATCCCAGGAGAAATCCTTCTCGCCTGCCACAAACTGCCACAAAACCTGCCCAGCTGTTTCAACAAATGCTCCATTAATATGCTTTAAGCAACTAAAATTAATCGATTCTGATCAGTGCAGACAGACTCAATCATGAACCAAGACTCAATAATGAGCTATCAAGCAGCCAAGCAGGTTTCCCAAAAGCCACAGGATAGGGTTGGAAAAGTCTGGGACTCACGAATATTGGCTGGTTTCGTTGTGCCCAACGTCTGGGGAATGCAGCTTCTGGACTAAGATACGGATGATGCAGATGAAGAGGATGAAATTCACCTGTCAGGATGGGAAGAGAGAGGGGTAAACCATCAGTATTTTTCTCCAGGACAAAGAGCCCATCTCTAGAGAGGAATTCCTCTCACTGGAATGCTTTTGCCATGGAACCAGCTGCCGTTTAAGGAGCCACGAGCAGAGAGCCCAGCTGGCGGGGGGGAGCACATAGAAAACCGGCACAGGATGGCATCTTGGGCCTGACATCAGCCTGCTTGGGACTTCGTGTCATACATCCCAAGTATGATGATGTCAAGCCCATAGAGCACAGCTCCGCACGACGTCCGACGGCGGGGCGGGGACAGAGCCTTGGCACCGGCGGTGACACGGCTGCTGGGCGTGCTGAGCCAGGGAAAACAAACCAAGGCACGAAGCTGGATCCACTCCAGAGGGCCTCTGCTCAATCCTATTTGATGCTGTGGGATTTAGCTTTGGTGTTTTGCAGATCCTGTACTGCTTTGGTGTATAACTCTAAGACTCTGTAGCCTGTCAGCTGCTGTTGTCCTGTTTTATTCAGACAGAGCAATTCCTCTCTAGGGCTGGGACTCAAGGACACCTCACTGTCTCGGGCCCCAAAAAGATAAACAAAAGTGAATTGGAGGAGAGCAAACTGGGGGTATATGCCTTCATTATCTGAAGCTGTAATTAGGATTAACCCCTCATATGTAAATGGACCAAACTTAAAACTGTATGAAAAACTTGTGACCAACGTCCATCTTGGGTGTAAGCCCCTCTCTGAGGCTTTTGACTGCCCAAGGTGGCAGACCTTTAATAAATACCCACTTTTAGTCTCTTAATTTCATCTAGCCTCTGTTTCAGGTCGTCATTCCAAGGCATCACATTGGCCATGTCCTGCCTGGAGACCTCGTGCAGCGAGGGATAGACCTCACCAAGGCAGCGGGGAACGTTCCCTCCTGGGATGTCAGACCAGAGCAGCCTGGCTGATACCCAGATTTTAGGTGGTTCTTTTCACCCCAAAACTCTCAATGCGCTCCACCCACTTATTCAAGCAACATGAACCTTATTTGCTAGCAAAGGTGTAGAGCTAGGAATGAGAATGTCCTGATGGCATGAGCAGAATGCAAATCTACTTCTCTCAAGGTCCTACCCATTGAGTCATCCTGTTACTCATGCAACATAGACAGCAGAAAAGCAATGACAGATTTCTGGGGACTTAGTTCAGTTTTAGTTGGGCACACAACCCCTTTCTTTATCCTTTCATGGTCAGTGAATGCACAAATGATTCTGATTTTTAGAAGCTCAGCAGCTGAAAGGGATTGTGTTAAACCAGCCAACCTGGTTCCCAGCAAAAATAGATTTCTTCCAGCAATTCCTACACATATCAAAACAACAGGTGAGTAAAACAGACTGAAGCCCATCTCTCAAACAGACATTCTATTTTCAAGGCCTATGAGTGACTGGATATGAATTGCATTTCTTGGTTATGATGCATTGCTTAATCACTTTTTACCTATCCCGAGCCATTTATCATCGTTTCTGTTTGTATTTATTTCCTCCCAAAAGCGGGTTGTGTGTCTGATTTGGTGGCAAGTGAAATTTATTAGTTCAAGCCAGTATTATCTAGATCAATTACACTAACGAGCATTGATAACACCCAAGCTGCTGCAAGGAAGGCAAGAATGGAGCAATTAAATACTGCCTGTGCTGGCTTGGAGTGGTCAAGAGCAAACACGGAGTGGAGTGTGACCCACAGGCTTGGAATAACCTTGGCATTCCGTGGCAGAAGATACAGGAATCAGGATATTGGAGAAGTTGTTTAAATTACTTTTTCAACCTAGAGTATAATCAAAGGTACTCAATGTGTCCCGGTGGTTAACACTTTGTATATATCTCATGTATCTTATAGATTTTTTTATATCTATTTCTTCCTTACGCTGAGATATCAGCTGTATTCCCATGGATTTGGAGGAAATGCTGCATTACCCCCTGGAGAAACCTGCTGTTCACCAGCCAGTGGCTATCAACCCCTTCCAGGGTGACAGATTTATAGGATATCTGCTGAAGGAAAATCAGGAACTGCTGGGTAAATGCTGTTTGGCAATGAGGAAAAGATTTATTGGCCAAAAGAAAACACTGACCCATTGATCCAAGGAGAATAATAGGGTGTATTTTTTGACTGAAAGCTTATCTCAGGAAAGGGGAAATACTATCTATAGCTTTGCAGGGTGATATAAATATTTGGAGATGTGTCATCTAAATACTGCATTTCTTTCCAGTGAGGTAAATAGAGCAAGATGTCATTATTGAAACTTTCAGTTTGGAATCCCTGCATGACAAATGCTACAGAGAAAAAAAAATCTTCTTGTAAAGGTCATAATGTACATGGAATAAGAAAAATGTCTAGAGAAGGATTTCTGTTTAAGAGAGATATATTTGATTTGATTTCTGTTGCATTTTTTTGCTTCCCTTCCCACATCCTTGACTTCATTTAAGAAAACTCAGAGATAAGTTTAACTCCAGTTCATTTGATTTTAAGGTTTGGCTCAATACCCGAGGAGTAATGTTTAACAAGGATGAAAGGAGCCGGAGTTCCTCAGAAGTGTCCTGGTATCTGTGGTCAGGATTGATCTGATCCAGAGAATGAAAATCAAACACTCCTGTTGATTTTTCTGGAAATTAGCCAAGCTCCTCTAGAACTTACTCCAAAAATACACAGCTGGAATGCAACCATGTACTGGATGCAAGAGACAAAATCCTGAGGGAATTCATCTACTCCCTTTTCATCAAAGTGGAAATTGGTGGTGGGACTCATCTCCTGTTACTTTGTAGTGTTGACATCTACAGCTGAACAAGTCATCCTGGCCAGCTCAGAGAAACACAGCCACTCCTAGCACAGGTCACACGATGGGATCCAGGCATCCACTGATTCCTGAGGCAAAATGAGACCTCCCTGGATGTCCAAGCACATTCCTCAGCCTCCTCTGGCCACACACTCCCACGGCCACTCCACCAAGGGGATGGAGGTGGTCAAAGCTACCTCAAGTGAGCTCCACCTTGGTGGCCTGGCCACTCAAACTCCTCCCCTGGTCAATGAAGGTGTTCATCTGGAGGAGGAATTTCTTCATCTGAAAGCAAATGTTCAGTGTGCAGCGGGATTTTACCTGTCAGGGCATTTTCCACGGACATTTACAGGACACTTCTCAACACCCCTTCACCCCTCCCCGCTCAGGACTAAAGATGGCTTTGCAGCCAGCAGAATGTGCTGATACTTTACCAAAATAGACACCAAAATAGGAGTTTTAATGATCCACCAGAATGGGGATTCCACTATTTCCTCCCAGCACCTGAAAAGAAACAAAGCCAGACTTAAAACATCAAGCACAGCAAGCAAGCAGGTCTGTAACCTTCTCAGCTTTCCCTAAAAGCTAAATTTTGCTATGAAGAGCTCTAAACCTCTGGTGCATGGACTGGGAATGGCCAAAATTTGCTTTGCAGTGGCTGTGAGCACTGGAGGTACCAGGTATCCCAGATGTAATGCCAAGATTTTCCTCTTGGTCATGGAATGGGCTGGAGGATGTTAGGCAGGGTGAAAATGGGGGGAGGATGGCGATTTTCTTAATTTCTCCTACAGTGAGCTCTGCTGCAGGGAAATTCTATCAAAACCATGAAAATCCATCAAAATCTATGAAAATATTCGTCAGGGCTCCGGTGCTCTCCACCATCCTGGATGGAGGGGGTTTGATAAGCAGAGAGCAATTGGCACCAGTAGAAAAAATTGGCACCATCAGAAAAAAAAACCCCAAAACCACCATGTCCTTCTGAAGAAAATAACAGCCAGTGGTGGGGTGAGTGGCACTAAATCCAGGAAGCTGCACCTGAGCTTTGGATTGAGTTAGAAAGGTCTGCAGGGTCCAGGGTGGGATTTATTCCATCCTGAAGCCAGAACTGTCTGCACACACCACCACTCACCCGGGACTGCATTTTAAAGCCAACGAGGAGAAGAGAGGAAAGGGCAGATGTGAGAATGACTGATACTGCTTGGGACACATTTATCTGCACAGCCAGGTGACAGAAGGTGCATTTTTAGGAAAGCATTCATGGAAATTGGGCTGCTTTCATGTCAGGAATAGATTAGTGGAGCCCACTTTAGACAACTTCACCCAGATTCAGCTCCTCTAATTCCAAATGTTGGCAGTGCAGGCAGTAGGAGATGAAGAGAGGCACTTCCAGGGCACAGTTCCTGAGAGCTATTTTAAGCATCAACTTTAAGATGATACAAATTTCACTCCATGGACTACACTGACTAAATCTGCACTCACTCTAAAGGGAGATGGAGCAAATTGCTCACATGCAGATGCTTCCAGTTAGGTGTATGCTGCCCTTCCATTTAGAATTAAAGTGGCCCTAATTATGTCTAGGGCACTTCATTTTCGAAATAAATTGAGACAGTCTGAATGAAGGTCACTTTCATTTGGAGTTAGAATGTTTAAATAGAGGCTTAGTGTTGTTTAACCAATCTTACATCATTAGGGTTTATTTAATCTGGATTAAATGCCTGTAATTTTTCTCTGAAGGTAATGAAAAAAAAAATCTATATTAGTTATTAATATATCCTGTAAATTCATGCTCTGTTTTACTCAGCACGAAAATGTTGTACTGAATAAGCTTTAAAGCCCCCAGAAAATCAAACAACTCTGTATTTTTATTAAGAATTCTTGGAGCTGAATGGGAATATATAGTAAGAAAAACTGGTATCCAGAATGGTTAAATCCTCCTGTCTCTGTCTCATTGCAGAGGCTATTTATTAACAGAGTAAATAAGGTCAGTTTTATGCAGATAGAGTGAAACCATAAAGGAAGTGAGTAGCCCTCAGGAAATGTGCTGCCGTGACTATAAATCAAAAATGCAATGAGAAATCCGAGCTGCCTCTCGTACCAAAAAAAGGGCAAATCAGGACACATTTGGAGGGGAAGAAGCACGGGAGAAAATGGATTTAACTCCAGGATGGAAATGCAAGGAGTGAGGGAATGCACACTGAGGACAGAATAAGCACTTGATTCTGCATCTCTCTGGGGTGTTTTCCTATAAAACCCTTTCCAATTACTGCATTCTGCCCGCTTGAATAAAAGCAAGAACGAGGATTTCAGGATCAAATCCTCTTGATTTGCACATATCCTTGGCTAACTCTGGTATCTGCCTCGTTTCCTTAGCTGCATTCTATCTGCTTCTTATACAAAATATCAAAGGCTGCTGCCAGGTTAAAAAGGATGAAGAATAGATCCTAAAATCTGCTTGATTAAAAAAAAAAAACAAAAAACCAACCCACAAATATTTAGCCTTTTCCTGTGGGAGAGAGTTGGGTGTATTCATTAATCCCCTGCTGCGTGAGCATGTTTAGTGTCAATTCTGCAGGGTGCAAAGCTCTGCTCTGAGCAGGGGGCAAAATGAAACCATCGAGGTCTGCTCACAAATTCCCTGCAAATATCCTGACCAAGGCACTGGGAAGCAAAGAGGGCGAGTGATTGGCCAAAAAGTGACTTTTAGGGAGGTCTTGAAGGGTTTTCTGGTCCCTGGTGACAGGGGGGAGGTTCCACTGCTGCTGGCTTGTGGGTTACTAAGGCTGCAGGGCTTCCCTTGGCCATAAAAGAGAGCAGAATTATAAAGGAAATATAATTTCACAGGCTTACCCAACATCAAAAAAGTAAATCCTGACAATAGTCCAGGCAGTGATGAACACGGAGGGGGCACCTGAGGAGAGAAGAGATGGTGTTACTGATGTCAGAAATCATGATTAAGTGGTTATCTGATTTCATTAGCAGATTATTTGAGACCTGCCTAATTTCTCACGGCTGTTCTCCCTCGCTCTCCATCTCTCCTGGGTGACCAGTGTGGGAAAATACTTCACATTTTCAACCCTCACGTGCCAAACAGGCAATGTTGCCTTTCCCTCCCCTTGGCCATGCAAGATCAGCTCCCTGGAACTGCTCCCAGCACGCTGATATTCCTGTTTCAGTGCCTGGGAAAAAACTTCCAGTGGTGGAATGCAAGGAATAGGGATCCTTGAGGCACCCACAGGGTGGGCTCCTGTACCTGAGTAGGTCACCACAGGCTCTCTTTAGCATCAAGGGGCTGAATGATGTGTTTCTCACACACAGGTCATCCAGCTGTGTTAAATGTTTGATTGAGAGCAGTAAATATGAAATATCCCTGGGCTCTTTTGCCCTGTAAGGGAGCCTGGAGTGCTGAGCTCCCACAGAGCTGTCTGTAGCTGGCCAGGTGAAGCTGCCCCTGCTCCTCACTCCGTGATCTGCCAGGTTTGGGTGGTCTTGTCCCGTCCTTGTGAGGGCTCTTTGCTCTGTCTCTTGTCTTGGATTGGATTTAGGTTGGAAATACTCTGGGAAGGACACGTCTCTTTGCTCTGTGTTACTCACAGATTGTGTACACTTTATTACCAGTGATTCCTGAATGCAGAGGTACTAAAACCAGCAAGAACTGTAATTAGCGCATCCAAATTATTAATTCATGCATAATCCATTCCAGATCCATCCCTGACACTCTTGCAAATGATGGGTGACTGAAAAGCCCAAAGTTCCCTCAAGCCCCTGCCTCGTTCTGGAATTGCCCTTTTACACCCAAGAAACCTCAGGACACATTAGGAGTGCAAGAAATTTCCTTCGATTTAAATCATTACTTTTGTGCATTTTTCTTTAAAACCTGCCAGCTCTCCGGTGCTGAAATAAAGAATATCTAGAGCACAGGGCAAGTTTAATGAAGGTCTGACCTGATTAACTGGAACAAGAGCTGCTCCCATCACCCCTCCTTCGGCCCAGAGCACAGAGAATCATCTCTCCTTTGCAGTGAGAACCCAAGCACAGCTCCTGTCACTTCCAGTGGAAGTTACTCCCTGGAAAATTGATCAAATCCCAAGCCCAGGCACATCCCTGGACATGGCAGAGTTTTATTTTACCTTTTCTTCTCAAGATTCTTCCCCGCTCTAATTATTTATCAGTTTTGGCTGTTGGGAGCAGGCAGTAGAAAGTTATTTGCTTACTGAAATGTGAATCTTCAACTAAATGGTATGAAGAGGGGAAAAAAAGATCTCTGTTTCCTTTTTGGAGAAATAAACAAAGTTGATCTGGTAGGATTAATTTGCATAAGTTAGCAATTCACTTGTGAGTTACTCTGTGAAGAGCTTAATTCTCTCCTCCTTGCCATTCTTCTTACTTTATTTTGCTCTTCTCTATATTTTATTTTATTTTATT
>WEKY01000423.1:4477-19526 GCA_013390045.1 Picathartes gymnocephalus | reverse complement strand
CTGGTGATGGAGATCTCTTTCAATACTTCTATGTACACATCTGTGCCTTCAACTATATTCAGAAAAAGCTCTAATGGAATACCACAGACAGCTTCTTACAGGTAGGAATAACACATAGGTAATAAATGACAGAAATTATTGAAATTAAATAGTTCCCTTTTATATACATTAAAGATAGACTCTTTTTTTAAATTTTGCCTTTAGAATTTGATGTCAGTAGCTCATAATGAAATGCAAAATTGGAACTTGGTAATTTTTTTCATTGCCTCAAAGTATCATTGATTCCTATTAAAACTTACTGATAATTATTGAATGATAGTTAGGAGATTCATAGTTCCCAATCTTATCATACACCTCATGGCAAACAAGTTCATGTGTATTTTTCCACAGAAAATATTAACTACTTTCTGAATATAGGGATTGGGCTTCACTATTTTATTTTGCTTCCTGTAGAGAAGAACACTATAAGATCAGCTACCAGGTTTTCTTAAACACATGGACTTCATAGCTTATTTATACTTTGTCCTTTCTAATTTTTTCTTTTTAACTACTCCCTGAATACTGTGACTTGTAATAATAACCTGTTAAATATTCTTCAGTAATGATTGATTCTTATGTAACTGTACACTTTGCAGATATTGAAATTATATGTAAAAAACTTTCTTCTCTTGATTCTGTTTGAAACAGAAAGAGAGCATTTTGTATTGTGAGTTAACTGTAGTAATTTTTTTTCCAAAGCCTCTATGTTTAATTGGTCTTTAATTACTAGTTAATTATTCTCTAAGTTATCTGCTTTTCATTCACATATTTAATAGCCAGCAGTATTTAAGCAACTTGAGGTGAAATCTTTGTACATGAATTTGAAAGAGAGATACTAAAGGACCTTACCTAGAGTACTGCTGAACTCAGCATCATTTGAAATGACTTCTTTAAAATGCAAGATTTCCTTTAAAGTAGTTTTTCAGTCTGATAGTTTTGGAACTGCTATATAGCCTCTATAAGAGATAATTTAAACATTATGGTTTAGTTCTTGCTTGTATGATTTTTTTGGCCCCTGTGTTCGTCTTCTCTCTTCATGCCAGTACTAACAGAGTTTCACAGGATGTGCAGATCTACACTGGGATAACAACATCAATCAGATGTCACGCTTCAGCATTTCAGCCACACAAATTAGCAATACTTTCCCTAAAGCACAACTGGATGGATATATTCCACTTCTGATTTGATTATCTACTCCTTCCTGGACCCCTGCAAGTCCTTTCTTCTGAAACAATAAAGATGAGACAATGACTGGGGCAGATCTGGGATGTCATGGAAAACATCTTCTAAGGGCTTTGGTGGTAACTTACAGCTCAGAGCCTGGCAGAGCTGCAAGGTTTGAGATTAGGAAGGGAAGTGTCAGACTGCTATGGGAATAGTGAGTTTTTCTCTTCAGTATATTTTTTTCCTGGTGAGAATATTTAGTCATAACCCCCCGGCAATTTCCAGCTGAAAGACTACTCTAGATTTGGCAACAAGCTTGATGATTTCTGTGATCTGCTTGAAAAAATGCATCATTGCCTGAAAACGTGCTAGATAAGATGTGTTAGATCAGACTTTGAAGTAAATAAATGGATAATTTGTCAAAATTTATGTAGGAGATAGTACCTTACACTGTAGAAAATATTTCAAATAGAGGAAGTTTCCTTCATTCCTTCTCCATTTTCTTCTCTCAAGAATTTTAGAATGAACTAAAGAAAGCAAGAGTAGCAAGAAAATTTCTAGTTAGGATCTCTGCAGACATTGCGTCCTCATTCAAAGGAGAGGAAAATTTAAAAGTCAGAATCTTTAGTCCGTAGGGCTTTTCTGACAATCTTTCTTTTTTTGAAAACCCCAAAATTCTCTAGAAGAAAGATTTCTAGACAAATCAATCACTTTACATCCTGAGACAAAAAAGTAATAAAACCTCCACACAGTAACTTAATAAGTAAACCTCAACTGCAGCTTGCAGACTGTTTATGAAAGTACTAAAGAAATAAATTGCTCAGCAAAGAAGAAGCAAAGTTTCTAAATAGGACCTGATGTCAGAAATACTGAAATCTTAGCAGCTGAGAAGGAAAGGAGAGAAAGTTACACTTGACAGAACTGATTCCCATAAAAAAAAATTATTTGCATTTTCTGACAGGACACAGAAAAAGTTGTGGCCATAGATATGCACTCAAATATGAGGTAAGCAGTCCATGGGAATAAACTTAGTCCCTCCAATGGCCACTCACATCCAATTTTATCTTATTCTCTTTGATCATTATCCTGCTGCAATGTGTAAGAGAAAAGAAAGAGTTTGCTTTCCACAGAAGTGACAAAGATGTAGAGCAGGTTCCTGAGAACAAATATTTGTAACTGTAGATAGGCATCTTACTTTTTCCTTCACTTCCTCAGTCACTTAGGATGCAAGGATGTGTAGATATAAATTAATTTGGGTTTTCAATATGAGGAACACAAGATGGTAATCTTAACAGTGTATTAGATCATGAATAAAGACAAATATTTCTCACAGAAACAGAGTCAAAAAGACAATAAAAAATATCAGATGTGAATGTGTCTTTTCAGCTGCAGCTTGCTACAAACCAAACCAATCCCAGAACAAACACCACTACTTCTAACAACAAGTGTGTCTGGAATCAGGGAGAGCGTGCATCCTCAACATGGGAGGAGGTGAGATATCTGATTCCATAAGTGGCTTTTTTGGTCTGAAGAAGGAGAGAGGTTAACATGTAAGAACAGAGTAACTGGTCCTTGGGACTACATCTATATTCAAATGTAAATTCTACAGCAATTATAAATTGAAGTCAGTGAGGTTACAGTGGTTACAAATGAGGGAATAAATTAGATATTAGCTCAGAATTTCTATTTGTTAGGACAATGATTAAATGGTTCTTCTGCAGCTTGTTATTCAATAGTGTTTAAAAATTCTGTGCATATATTTTCCTTGGCTAAACTTAACATATGAAAATAATTTTTCTCTGTTTGTTATGAAAGTTGATTTAATATAGTGAATTTTCTTTGATGCTAGATTTTCAATAAACTTCAATTCAACTCTGGGAATACTGAATGGATTGAAGGAATTAGCATATCTATTTGAAATAGTGTTACGGAGAAGGAAAAACCCAGGATATTTGGTTTTCAATAAAACTTCTGGTAAAATTTGAACTTCTATAAACTGATCCTTGGCTTTTTGAAAATAAGAGGAACCAATTTAAAATTACAAAATTGGAGCTTAAACTGGCAGAGTGAGCCAGCAGGAAGATACTGGTCATTATAATATATGTTATCAACAGACTTCCATAAATAGAATCCCAATATCTAAAATTAAATATATCTTATATTTTGAGATTAAAAAGAGTCATTGGTTTATTCTGGGCATTGATTTACACAAGTCAGAGACGTGTACTTTGGATGTCTTATTCTCACTGCTCACTGCAGACTTAATGTAATTGTTATCCAGGGCCCAGTGTCTTCAAGTGAGATTTAGTATTCCTTCTCCATCAGACTGCTGTAGACGAGTTAAAAAAAAATGTAACAAGAATTTTTTGCATGTGAAAATGAAAAAGAAAATACCTGTTGCCATTTAGAAAGCTCAGTTGCAAGAGACTTATAGGAGTTTTATAACTGTAGAAGATGGACCTTGCATATGGAGTTGCTGGTCCTTGATCATCACAACTTCTGGGCCACCTGCACACCAAATAAAGTAAACACAAATATAATATTCTGTCACTTCTCTCCATGGCAAAATAATCTTGTGAGCATAACTTTGATTCCAGTTATGGGAGGAGATATTGAATGACAGAATTTATGTGGGTTTCTTTTGTTTTTTTTAATACATTAGAGTAAGCATATATCATGAATATTTGAATCTAAACAAAAAAACCCCCAAGAATATTCTGTCTCATGTTTTACCTGCTATACCGAAATGCTCAGTTCTGACATTTTTTTCAGAGAGACTATGATGGTATAAAATGTTTTTTATCATGACTTGCCTGGCTGCAAGGAAGGACCAAATGATCTAGTCTGTGCAAAAAAAAAAAAAAAACCAAAACCAAAAATAAAACAAAATCAACAAAAAAACCACAACAAAACAAAAACCAGAGTGGGGTAAAAGGCAGTTACTTGGCTATATTCACTGTCTTTATGTTGGACAGTAGAGATAAGTGACCATAATAATTGCAAAGAGCTACTCATGGTAAAAGATGTCAGCCAAGGCTACTAATCCTGCTGGGATAACAAATACAATAAAAAAAATCTCAGATTTATTTGTTTGAGGCTGATTTAAAATAATCAAAAATATTGTTTGCTTGTTCATTTGTTTCTTTAGTACAGGTGGTTATGTCTTAGATCAAGGCCTGGATATTTATCACCTAGGGTGAGCCCATCAGAGTCAATAATTAGCTTTCACAAGGACATGATCTTGAAAATTTGTTCTCTAAACATAGCACTTCTTATGAATAGAAATGTTGTTTTGCATGGGGTGAATCAAGTGGGAGTCCTGACTGTAGCTGTTCCAGAACTGTAATCCTGACTCAGTTACTGGCACTGTATTTGGCCTTGGATACCTCCCAGCTCTGTGCCTCAGTTTTCCTGCCTGTAAGATGTGGTGAACAATGACTGATGCTGAGACCTAATGAGCTGCTTGTATAGTACAGAGACGATGTGAAGTGCTACAGCGTTACTAGTTTGACTGCCTAAGAACTGTTTTAAAGAGCAGCTTAGTGAAATCAACAGTGCTTTTGTCCCATGTATTTATCCATCCTTGTTCCTCTAGATGACCTAAAAGGGATTAACAGCTATTCCTAGGTTAATTGGCCTCCATGGCATCTCTTTGCTAGAGTCTGGAAGGGATATGCTGAATGCAAATCCAAACCACCAGATGCATTTCAGCAACTAATATGGTAAGTGAATCAGCTGGTTTTTATTAGTTTTTCAAGCAGTCTGGTGGATCTTAGTCATCTAGAATGGCCCAAATCAAATGACAGCTGCTTTTGCATGTTTTCTCTGCAGATGTCATTTTAATTGCTAACGTCAGTGTTACATGTACCTCCTACAAGCTAGTACCGTAATTCTTCAGCTGCAGATTTTCAAGCATTTCAGATACTATCTGAGCTTAAGTATTTGTGTGGAAAATTAAAAATAATAATGAAGCACGTCCTATGAATCAGAATGTCATTCTTGAAACTTGTTGGAGAGTGGCAATTCTTCTGTCTGTTGGGCAAGACCAGCTTTTATCAATTACTTTAACATGAGTTCACTTCACAACACTGTCCAAAATAGTCCAATATTCTTTGATTGTATTATTTGAGCAATTATCATGTCCTTATAAAAGCTTTCAACAACAAAAATATTACATTGGAGAAAGAAATTGGTTTCAAGGAAGTTAGACTTTTAACTGCTTTTAAACAGATGAATCCTAGTCTCAGTTTTTAGTGATTTAGCCAAAATTGTCATGTCAGTATGCCATATTATTAAGAGCTGCTAAACATCAGATGCACTGGGGCCTGAAATCACATTTTTTCCAAACCTGTGAAGCTGCCATTCAAATATTAGTCTGTAAAACTTGTGATGAAGAAAATGTGAGGCATAGACTGTCTATGAGCAAACCTGTAATATTTCAAAGGTTGACGTCTTGGAGGAGGCAGCAGTCTCCTAAGACAAGATTTAATACTTAAAAGACACAACAGTATGAATCATGCAAAATTCATGTTAAATAATTTAATGACTGGAAACAGCTGTAATCTTGAAAACACTTAAGTGTTTTTGGACTGCTGAAGGATAGTATAACTTGTTCGAAGAAGAGCCACAAAACTGGTGAAGGTTATGAAGCACAAGCCCTGTGAGGAGCAATGGAGGGAGCTGTGGGTGTTTAGCCTGGAGAAGAGGAGGCTCAAGGGAGACCTTATCACTCTCTACAACTGCCTGAAGGAGATTGTAGCCAGGTGGGGATTGGCCCCTCCTGCCATGCAACCAGCAACAGGATGAAAGGATATAGTTTTAAACTGCATGAGGGGAGGTTTAGGTTTGACATTAGAAAGAAATTATTCACAGAAAGGGTGATTATATATTGTAATATGTTGACCAGGGGGGTCATGGAGCCACCATGCCTGGAGGTGTTTAAGGAAAGGCTGGGCATGACACCTGGTGCCATGGTCTGGTTGACATGGTGGTGTTCAGCCACAGGTTGGACTAGATTTCAGAGGTCTTCTTCAACTTAATTAACATTAAAAATACCCTAAATCATAACCATTCACTGTTAGGAAAAAAGACTCTCTTTTTGTTTCTACTGAATTTATCAACTGAGCTTTGTATAGATGGAAGTAAGTGATTTTACCACCTCATTTTGTATCACTGCTATACCCAACCAGCAAAGGTTTATCAAGCAGTTTAACCCCTGCAGTTATTTTAGTCTTCACTTCATAATTAGGTCTTGGGTTATGTTATCCTTACCCCTAGGATTACTATTTATATCATTGAGGACAGATGGAACAGGGACTTCTGAAAATGTACACAGATCCATGTATTCCTTTGAAAAACTGAGTAAAGAAAATACATCCACAGTGGAGAAATTCAGGGTATTCTTTAGTGTGTCAATACAACAAACTAACATATAAACTACCTGTGAAGAAAGCAAACATTCAATATCACTCTAGTGTCAGTGATGCTAATAATAATATGGATGCTCTCAGTGTTCTCCTGAGCCAGTGTGGGAAAGAGGGGCAAGGAAAAGGCATGCTGCAGGGCTGTTTAAGATTTTAGTTTGTCTTTTGCTGTAGTTAAACAGATTTGTTTTCTTTTTCACTAACACTACTTAGAGTAAGTTTCAGGTAAGACCTATATAGAAAATAAATGGAGTACACAGGTGAGACATAAAGATCCAGTAGTGTTATTACTGGAAGGAAAGAATACAAGCAGAATTACCTCATAGCAAGAAATAGAGAGAACATCTGCAAAGGAAAAACATCATACATATATATGAAAACAAATATTAAAAATACAGAGGTGCATCAATATAGACACATAGAAAACTTTTTGATAAATATAATCCTGGGCTTAGTAACAGGGAAAGTTTTCTTCTATGTGCAGGATTGGCTATAGGAAAGTACTGGGTTTGTTTTTTAAAAATATTTTTATAGAAGAGTAAGAAAATGATGAGAAAAAAAGTCATATTACTTTTAATATTTGATTCATGCTTTTGTGCTCCTTTAGGTGCATTTTTCTTCTTTACAGTTTACAGTATAAACAGAGAGTGAGAATTAACTCTCTGTTTACCTGTATACACCTGATCACTTTTCGTTGGGAGGTATATGCATCAAGTTCTTAGTTGATGATCAAGCTTTATAAGTCCTAAAATACTAGTCCTAACAAGACTTATATTACCTAAAATATATACTATATTCAGTGTGAGAGAATAGTATTCTACCAGGTGTATACATGCACTTAGGAACTTTTATTCTTTCATTTTCAGAGAGAGAGAGAGAAGGAAGTCTGTCCAAATGATGTCAGAAACAACACCAACTTGAAAGTCTGAGAGCAATATGATGAATTCATGTGGTGAAACATTAAATACAGAGAATCCTCCAACTGATATTTTCAGTCTGGTTGATCATAAATTATTTTATTATGTTGCTTGGCATGTGACTTATCACAACATCCCAACACGATCCACTGGAAATAGCTCACTGCAGTATAATACATCAAACATGTAGAAGCACAGAAGGAAACTGATACATCTCACCCTAATGAAATACAGATTTTGTCTATCCATTTTGTTAATTAGCAAAGTACCTCATATCTAATTATGAATCTATCTTTAATATGCTTGCTTCACCCTGCACATCATGGGCATAGCATGGTAATTATGCTACATAAAACTAAATAGAAGTTATGTCCTCTGGTGTTTGACTGCAGAATCTTTAAATTTGTGTTCAGGGATATTTTAATTTCTGAAGTAATTTTATAAAAATATTACTTAAATCAATCCTCCTCTCTCATCCTTACTTTAGCTTTTACATTATGAGTGCTTGATGATAGAGTATATTTTATCTAATGTATCTTTAAAGCATCCTCTAAACCTATATTTAACCACAAGGTTGACAAGTCAGTGTTTTGTTCTCATCTGAACTGCCCCATTCCACAAAGAAACAGTCTTCATTAGCCATCTCCTTAATTATGGAAACGGGGAACCACTGTTATGCTTCTTCAATACTTAGAACGTACAGACTGGAGGTCAGTTCTGGAAGAGATTTGCAGTCTGGTAGCACTGTCTGCAGGCTCTGCAGTGCTCTGATGTACACAGAGACCTTGTGATGAATGAATGGGCTTTTGGTAGAATAAGATGCAAAATATGCAAAATACTTAAAAGCAGCCTAGACAGATATTTGCTTTAACCTTGACAGTGTATGTATGTAAGGAGAAGAAAAGTGCTGACTACCAGACCTGTTTTGGTTCCTTTTCTGGAAGGGAAACTGAGCATACAGGCAGGGATGCAGCTGTGATGCAGCAGGATAGACAGCTGAATACCAAGGAAAGGTTCATTTTGCATACATAGGCAATATAACCTCCTGTGCTGTGTCCATTTGATCCCAAATTTCTCCCAGCACTGAACAACAAAGAGGGGGCAATGAAGAGATTATCGTCTCTTGGAGAACTGGAAAGAGAATCTCTCTTTTTTACTGCCTACTATGTGAAACACTAGAAGCTATGTTACATTTTAAAACTCAGTACCAATGAGGTAGACCTGGCCTGATACCTCATAGGGAAGACTGGGGCTTGAGGAACAGGACAGAACAGTGGAAAAGTGCCGTACAAAAATTTCTCTGAAAACTCACTGTAGGGAAATGACAAACTGATTCAAAGTTTAAATGCCTCAGGAACACTTGACTGAAAAAACTTCAAAAATGTAAGATAATATAATAGCACTGTTATGCCTGAGAACTTGAAAGCAGAGGCAACAGCAGAAGTCAAATCTCATGTTCAGAGCAGTAATGGAATGTAGAACTCCCATTGTCTCACACTCTGAAGAATGAGAACCTCATTTCTCCTTCTACTCATTTCTTATAGTAGAAGGAGGAAAATGTATTTGCAAAAGTGTCTCTTGACTCCATAAGCTCTCTTGCCTATTTATACTTCAGTTATAAATAAAGAGAGTGCATCCTAATTTAAAAGGATATTTTTCCTGCCAGAACAATAAGATGATAAGTTATTAAATGGAGAACAAAGAAATAGTAATACAGTATGTTAAATACATGTGAGACAGCTATCACATTTCTATTCAATACTTGAAAATATGCCCACCTTTTCTTACACTCTTCCTTAAATAGCAATTCTGGCATAATTGTTCTACTACTACATGTAGACTGCAAGTGTCTGAAAAATTTTAATCTATGTATTCATACATTTATGATAACAGCTATCAAACAGAATTAATAAGAAGTTGGTTGCTAGTACCCAAAGGATTTAATTGTTATTTTCAAGGAAGAAGCTGCAAATTTAGTTTCCAGCATTGTTCCTTGATCAATTAATTCTGTTTCAGTTCAGTTCAGTATTTTCATATATAAGTGGCCATATCCCATTTTAAGGGTTGTCTTTTAAAGCCAATGAATGTATGCATAGAAATGGAGTTAGTAAAAGAGAGGATGGCATACATATACTTCTGTATACTGTACTTTCACTGAAAATACTCTTTGAAGTGGATCATCAGCTGTAATACAGGGTTTGTATGAGATTATTGCCTGCCCTCAACTAGACAATAGGTACTTCATCTGTTGATTTCTAAATTGGCTTTTGATGGAGTAGTGAATGTCCTTGTGTCCTTTTTTCCTCAGGACTGAACTTTACAGTAGAGAGTAAATCTGTCTTGGACAAGAAACAGAGCTCAGTGATGTCAGTGAAATGTTAGAAGCCAAGACAGAATCTGGTTTTGGATGGTGGAGTGGGAAGTGAGTTCCTGAACTGAGCAGTTGAATCCTTGATCACTCTGAGGAAACACATCAGAGTTCTTCTTTACATAATTGTTAAATTTTTATTTATAAGAAAGTATTTTTGCCTTGGCATTGTACCTTCTCTTTATACCTACTATCCACCTGGATGACTGCCTTTTAATCACTGCCCAGTATTTAGAAAGACACTCCTAGTACATGAACAGTTTATACTGCAGCCAAAGCAAAGGTCTATTGCACCTGTAAAACCAGAACTACACTAAGCAGGATTTAAGAAATACTAGATTTCTTTTAAACTTAGACATAGGAACAGTAAGTAATAATATGTGTAAAAACATTTTTGCACCCTGTAGCCTGGTGAAAACTGTAATGCTTTAGGGAATAAGCTTCAGGCCTTCAGCTAACTGTGCCTAAGCAAACTCTGCAAGGCCCCAGTTGTGGTCTGTTAGAAGCATTACCAATTTTCTGTGAGATATTGTGATGTGAACTGGAATTTTTTACATGGGATTTCTTGCCTTGATATACAGTTTGAAAACATGGAGTATTTAAGTGTTTGAAATATGGATATATCTTCAAAGCAAAGGCTCCAGAACTATAAGCAACTTGCTTGTGGAGAATCACTGCTCTCTGCAGCCTTTAAGAAAATGAGGATCCACTGGGCAGGGAAGAAAGAGCCAGATAGCAGCACAGGGAACTTGCCACAGAAACCCTGAGCATTCCACAGAACCTCTGCCTCTGCCAGAGGCCCAGGACTCATACGTGTCAAGAAACTCAGACATTTTACAAAAGGAAATATCCCAGACATTTTTTCCACATCAGTGTACCAGATGGAAGAGCTCTGGAGCCTGCTCCCAACGCTGGGGTGATGGTGATTGCCGAGGGGACCAGCGCCGCGGTACCGAGGGCTCACAGCGGGTGTTACATATGGCTAAGGACTCACTGCTTACAACATCTACTAAAATGAGTAGGGACTAAGCATTAGTATGAAGGGCATTGATGAATGTCAACCTAGTTAGTTTTCCTTTGGAGTTCAAACTGACCAGGCTTATCAGTCTTATAAACATCACAGTGATATTTAGGTGTCTCATACATCCTTGTACCTATATTCAGTTGCTGCCATATCAGTTGGTTTATTAAAATTATTCTTTCCTATGGTTTTAGCCCTACACAATGTACTTTTAAAACCGATATCTGCAAGAGTTTACTTCATATCTGCCCACAGTCTTCTTATTGCGAAGATAAAGAGGCCAAGTCTCATTTCCTTTTTATGTTAGAGCTACAGGCAAATATCAAGGAACCTGAATGAGCCCTGGTCCAGGGCTAAGCAAACTGAACAGGACATGAGAAACTATGACATGAGAAATTGCCGGACATAACAGGTAACAATGTGAAAAGATGCCAAGTGTTACAGTTAGCACTGAGAGGACTGTCAGGGATGCCAGGATTTCAGAGGTGGTTAATGAGGACGTAAGTGAGACCTGAAGCTGAACACCACAGACAACTGGAGGGAAGCATGGTAGACCTTTTGGGGAGAACAGCTTTACAGGATGAACAGCACTTAGGCCACCTTGTTAGTTGAGCATGTAATGCTGAGATTACCTAGTTAGCAGAAAAAGAAATATCAAACTTAACTATAGATGTAGCAAGACTGAACTCAGAGGAGAAAATATCGGTAATTATTTGGGACAGTGCTGGAGTGCAGAAATGATAGTGAAGAGGAGAGTAAAGTAATGGGAAAAAGGGCAATAAAATATATGAATGATGTGCTTGGGTATGACCAGGGATATCTCCTGTGCTTCACTCCAGCTGGAGGAGGACAATAAAGCAAAATTGTTCCAACCATAACACATGTGCTAATTCTGCTGCCATGATCAGGAGGAACTGAGGTCAATGGGGTGAGGTGCTTTCATTGCTAGGAAGGAAAACCCAGGACAAATGGATTGAGCAACCTGATATCCCACTGTCAATGCCTGGTGCAGGCCTGAAAACACCAACATCCTCCTAAAGACATTTTGACTGTTTTGGCCTTGGCTGCCTTGATAGATGCGTAAAGCACAATTTTGCTAGTATTCCTCACTGAAATTCATGTTTCCTGGATATGATAATCTGACTTACACACAGCACTCAAGATATGTTTTACAATGATAATTTATACTTTTCCATTGTACCTACTTGAATTTGTTTTAAGTACAGACATAAGATGTTTGACTTTTCAACAAGTATCTCAGCAAACACTGTAAACTCAAGGGTATATTAAAATATAACTTATGGTGATCTTTTGACATCATTACGAAGTTAACACTTAAGATCCTGTTTCTTCCATAGCAAAATAGCTCTTCCAGAAATGGAATTTTTCAAGCATTAAGTAATTCTAAAATTTCTCATGTCAAAAATAAAGGTGAACTCATTTAGGCTTTTTTCAAACAAACAAAAAATGGTTAAAATGAGTAAACCATGGAGTGAAGGGGAAATGCCTAAATTCTCCTCTACCTATGTTTCAATTAAAGATAATAAAGAGGTTTTAAGAGAATAACACCTCTCCTTTGAAGGACGAGTGTGAGTGTACATTTCCCTTGAGAAGGTCTTTATTTACAATCTGGTCATATTGATCTTTCAACAAAACCCTGGAGCAGTAATTATACTAAAAGACGAAGAAAGTGAACACATATTTAGAGCTAGTGAAGAGTATGACAGACTTATTCCAATCTCCAGAACATTTTGTAGAAAAGCTTAAGGTAAACACTAAATACTTGTTCATACCCTGTCACGAACAAAAAGCATATATATTACCTCCTCAGAGCACTCACTATATCACTAGATTTATCATGAAAACTCCAGCTGGTGAATTTGCGACTCAGACACTAAATTCAAATTTGTTTACTCTCATTCCAAGCTTGAACTTTTGACTGTATTGCTTGTTTGTTATTACCACAATATAAACCCCCACAGCCCCGACATTTGCTGAATAGGTCAGATTCTCTCAGGTTAATTTGTCATACCTCAATGAAACATACTGAAGTTTTTCAGTGCTAGCATGAAAAACTAAGTTGCTTTTGTAAATGTACATCAGCTTGCTACAGATTCAGTATAAAGACAAAGCATATGGGGAACACTTTTTTCAGCGAAATAATTAATATTTGATATCCTCTTGGGTTAAGTGAGACTGGTATGAGATGAAATATAAAATGTTTGCAAAGATCTGTGAATATCAAGGTATAGAACTAGTAAAATAAGATTTTTATTAGCTGTTTTATAAAATATATGTTTTCCCATGTACCTAAGACAGATATCTATTCTGTATGCTGTGCTGTGACCCTTTCAAAGCATGAAAATCAGACCCTGAACTTGAGTTTTTGCATAATGCCTTAGATATACATATATACTACTTCTTCCCAAATCTGTTTCCTCAATATTACCCATTACCTTTTCTTAAATAAATAAATGTTTGTCTTTTCAAAGCCTTTAGTTAGACAAGTGTATTATTTGTTCTGTGCTTTAATCATTATATCTGCACCTCTCCTCAGCGGTTCACCCCACATATACAGGATAAACTTCTGTTGCCTTTTAAAATCAACAAAGCAAAATATTCCCACCTCTGTGGTCTTTTTTTCTCCCCCAAATCAGAAAAGAATCAAGGCCATGGGGTAAATAACATAAATAAAAGAGAAGACAAATAGTAACTTGTTTTCCCGTACACATCTCTGCAGATTCAATAAGTACTTGGAAAAATACCTGTAATAACAATATTACTCTTCTTAAATGCCTAACAAGTCTGATTGCTGTTCTATTGAAACAAGATGTAGGAGGATGGGTCTTCCTGCTGAAGCAGACACTGACCCTTCCTTCCCTTGCTGAAAAACCTTGCTCCATGTGCCTTTCTGTCCCGTGGTGTAGTTTGATGCTGACTTCCTACTGTAGAAAACTGAACAGAGCTCAGTGTGGTAAGCATTGTTCTGGTTTCTAGAAAGCTTTGTCTCCTCCATTATGGGACATAACAAAAGAATTCTGAAAATTTCTATGGTAGACATAATGTTTCCTGAAATTAATACAGATTTTGAGGTGGTGATTTTTTTGTTAGTTTAAATGGCTTTGGCCTCATTAGAATATAATGAATTTTCAAGGTTAGTACTGTATCATGTAGGTAGTAATAATAAATAATTTCCTTGTCAGCAGGGAGTCAATGAATATTTTGGGACTCCATCTGCAGACTATTTGGCTAGCAGGAATGCACTCTACATATACTTGCTATTGATGTGCCTGTAAAACTCCTGTTAATTATAATGGGGATTTATAAATGGACATCAAAGGCCAGTTTGTGAGCTCTCTGAAGCCTTGATCCTGCAAAGGCTTATAAATGTGTTTAATTTTCGTACTGTTAGTAGTACTGTTGAAATCAATGTGACTTAATATTAGCTACATGCCGAGTGTTTGTAGGACTGGGGACTGGTAGTGATTTTATACAGAATTTACTTAACTGGCTCCACTAAGTTTGCTTGTTGTGATTTGCATTATAGTCAGAAAACTGTGATCTGATGGGGACACACAATCCTAATTCTAGATATATTCAAGATCCCTGCAAAACTTTACATTGAAAAAAAAAGACTTTTGGAGAGCAGAGGTTTTTTAGAGGGGTAATTGGGCCACATATAATACAAACTGAAGTTATGCAAAAACAGAATAATTAACAAAACTTACTATAGTTTTACAAAAAGGTCACAAAAAATATTAATTTAAAATGTCTTGAATCTTTTCACAGGTGTTAGCCAAAGTTCTTTTTTTTAAAAAATTGAAAGGAAGTCCTAGATTTAGTAAGGCTCATTCTGTGAAATACATTCTGTGTTGCAGTTTTTTTTACACAACAAAATTTCAACATAACTTATTTAGTCAGGAGAGTCAATAAAAAGATCAGATCTGACCTTTTTGATATGACCATTGCTTGCTACCAAGCTTCTCTAATAAGCAGAAGCTATTAAATAACTACCTGTATCAGAGAGCATTGGGGGTAAAAACAGGGAAACTTTATTACTTAACAGCCCCCACCAATCTACCTGTATGAAAAAGATAAAATTCCAGACAATTAAAAA
>WEKY01000417.1:12858-33433 GCA_013390045.1 Picathartes gymnocephalus | reverse complement strand
TTTTTTGTTTTGTTTTGTTTTGTTTTGTTTTTCTTTTCTTTTCTTTTCAGTATCAACATGCTCAAGTTACCTGAATACCCAAGTAAAGAAATCCTGAAAGACAGGCTTCTTGTGGCATTGCATTGTGGAAGCTATGGTTACACAATGGCATAATGAAGTCTAGAAAACCCATCTGACTGTTAATGTGCAATTTTGAGTGGCAGAAGTAATTTTGGAAACTGTCAATAGAAAGGCATCTTAGATGCTGCAGCCCATTGGCAGGGCTGGTCTTCACAACTGGCACAGCATCGTCAGCTTTCCTTCCATTATTGTGTTGTCAAGGTAGTAGATCGTTTGATACCATCATAACAAACTTCTCAGTATGCTATATTCTCATTTTTTGAAATTACATATCTGTATGGAAATCAGTTTACATGCTTTTCATTATTACTTCAATCTGAACAAGTTTGTCAGAATCTCTTTCCACAGTTTACTTTTGATTTCCAACTCCGTGGTTGAATGACATTTGCATTGCAGTTTACTTTGCACTCAGATGGAATACTGCAAATGAAAAGAGTTGTACTTTATGCCTTGTTGCATGTGAAAGTGCCATTTATTTTTGCAGACCACTACAGAAAGTTCAATTGGAATATTGTACAGTAAGACAGAGCTGATGTATTTTCCATTTCTTTGCATAGTAACAGAAAGAAAATTTTATAACTTTTTAGTATTCTAATGTACATAATATGTAAAGATTAGACTGTTATGACTGGAAAAAACCAACAGATTGAATTTATCTAGTTTATATTAGAATTTACACTATATTCTACTAAATATTTAAAGTATTTGTGACTTTATAGTCAACTTGCAGCTTAGAATTGTAAATATTGTTTAAGATCTATATCCATTGTTTGAATGCCTTTACTCTTTCCTTGATATAATTGTATGTTCAAAAGGTATTAATTAAATTTTAATATTTTAACGAGAATCGGACTGTGACAAGTTTGTGTATCTCTGTGGGCAGATCATTCTTTTTTCTACCAGAATTTTATTAATCTTTCTATAATTTAAATTGTCATGGAACCAGTATTTGAGGAGTCCTTGTCAAAGTGTATGGGTGGACATAAACAAATGCACAAGGAAGTAAATTGAGCTTATGAGGTTAACTGACAAAACTATGATAGTTAAAATCTCATGTCAAAATATATATAGAATTAGAATATGTTACACTTATCCAAAAATACACAACAAGAGCTCAGCAGCATTTGATAAGTAGCTGCACATGTTGCACAATGCTATTGCATAACTGCTTTTCTAGGGACCCTGGGGTAGGCCTACATTATTGTTTTGATTCAGGCTAGGAATGTTTTTTGTTGTTGGTATGTATTTTCAGTTGAGGGTGTGTTTTTTTCTTTGTAAATTATTTTCTGGTCATCCCTGCTTTTCATGCTTTTGCCTCAGAGAATGCAAATTGGATTCTGTCCAGATGAAACTAAACAGAAAAAATTGATCCAAAAATGTCCCAAATGCTAATGGATGAGCATCAAATTTATGTCTGCAAGGCTTAAATGATATGAAGAGGTGATCTGAAGAGTTCACAAATTATTTGGTCATAGCAAACCCACCAAACGCTCAAATTTTAAGGTTCAGGTCCACAGCAGAAACCGTTTCCTACTGATCCCTTGATATTTTCCTACGCTAAGTGCTAATACATGTGTAGCCTAAGTTCACCAGCTGATTTATATAGGCTGCTTATTTAGTGGTGGTTTTTTTCAGATTTTATTTATTTTAATCTAAAGCATACATAACCTCTCTGGGGGAGTGAGAGAGAAATTCATGGACCATCTTGCCATGGTATGTTCCTCTGGACTAAGCTTTTTACATGAACTTATTAGCTTCATTTCCTTTTTGGTTCTATTTACGCACGTGTTGTATAAATGTTGGTTTAAATTCTGAGACAGAGTCTGTGGCTGCAGCATGAGGAGAATACCAGTTTTAGTTAGTGGAAAGAGCAGACTCTTCCAGCAGGACAGTCCAGGGAAAGTTGCTTGGCTGTTGCTTGAGGAAGCTTAGGCTACTTGGATAGGTTAGATGTTTGAGGCTGTGTGGGGTTTTAACGTTAAATCCCCGTTACCTTCGATCGAGTGTAGCAACAGTAGTTTGCTTTCCTGCACAGCTGGGCTGTGCTTGGTTCCCTGATTCAATTGCTTATTTTATTAGATGCTTCTGCAAGGTAGATCAATAGAAGGACACTGTTTTGAGCAGTACAAGGTATTTGTCAGGCACTGGGTATTTGTTTTCTTTATGTAAAGCAGGATTTTTATCTTTATCTAAGGTTTCACTGTAAATAATGTTGTTTGTTAACTGCTGTGCAATCTGTGATTTTTTTTTTTCCATTTCACATGTTTTATTTACAGTAATATACAGCAGTTTCCAGGAAGCCAAAACATTGCATACATCTGCAGTGCTCAAAATAAGTCATATTGCAAGACTGAATGAAGACTAAAAGAATTTGGTTTTTTTCCCACTTCTATATTATGCTGTAGGTGATAACAAGCTGAATTTGGTCTCAGACAGTTCACCTAACATGCTTGGTAGCTGGTTTAGAAATGTAAAGGAGAACAGTTTTAATGTTCTCAACAGTTTCCTGTGACAGATCTCCCTGTTACAGCCTCACAATGGTAAAGCAGATTATTCTTGCTGCCTCCGTGCCCCACATTAGTCGTGACCCCTATGATGTATCTTGTAGGATTTCTTGTAATGTTTGCACTACTTACCCCCCTAACGGATCAGAATGATATCCCTCTAAAATCCTCTTATAATAAGAAAGCATGATGCAAATACGTATGTAATGAGAAGAGAGCTCTTGATACTAAACTCTTGGTATAACATCAACCTTGTTATTGCTTGTTTTGAACAGGTTTTTTTCCTGCTGAAACCTAACAGGGCTGTTGTCTGCAGGTGACCATGTGAAGTTAGCGGGATTTAATTACTGCATTGAAAGACTGTTTTTAGGACACCTGTGTCCTATTAGCAACAGGGTATGAAAAGCCTGTTGAGAACCTATAACTTAATACAGCTTATAGTTTAGAATGGTTAATTGTTTATATTTGTTCTCTCCCACTGTGCCAGAACAAGGCAGGGTGAGTGTTTTATTTCGGAAAGAACAGAACAGATGTCTTGTCAGATCGTAGATCATGAGTGCTCATTAGCTTTTATTATCTTTATGAAATGTTAGATAACAAAGCCTAGTTTTTGATGCATGAAAATGTGTTGTGCATCTAATGTTGCAAAACCATTAAAACCATAAACTGTGAAATGCAGCTTAATGACTTCTACTGTATGTTCCATAGTCAAATAAGATTGAAAATGGAATGAGAGGAAGAAGATGGTTGGCCTAAATTTTCCAGAGACTTAGAGACTTTCACATGTACAGTAAAAAAAATATTAGGATCACCTCTGCTTCAGAAATTATGGGCAAATCAGTAGTTGGTATGTGCAGCTATTATTATTGAGAATTTTTAGCATGCCCATAGAAGAGCATTTGTCTAGTTAAGAAGTAAAATCAGCCAGCTACTAAATTGATGTTAAGAACCAAAGCTTTAAATCAACTAGATTAAACCTCCTCAGGGATTCTTGAGTTGTAAAGATAAGTGCTTTTCAAGTCAGAACATCTGTTTTTATCCAGACTTACTATAGATAATCATACATCTGATAGACTAGAGACTGTGATATGTTTTGTAGACACGCTTGTCAATTCAACAACATTTTTACACTCTAAAGACAGTAACAGTTAATGTACTTCTGTGGGACTAGCTATTTAGAGACAGTAGGAATCACACCACATAAGGAAACCTACCACAAGGTTACTGACTTAGTCTTAGGTTAATACTAAGATTAACCTAAGGTTAACTGGCTAGTTTCATTTGAAAATAGCTCTATGCATTTAGGTAGATTGAAAAATTTCTAATTATGTGTGTAAAGGAGTATTTCTAGTTTCAGTTTAAGAAATCTGCATGTAATTCAAACTAGTAGAATATATTAATAAAAATTGAATTAAGATAGAAAGCACCTTTAATTTGGGTTTAAAAGTGGCATTATTATTGCATGTCTTTCCATACATGGCTCATAATTTAGTTGGAGAACATTATTTTTGAAAAGCTCACTTAATATATTTGAAATGCTACAGATTAGTCTCTAAACACCACTAAGGAGGGCTGCAGAGGTCCATTGAAATATTTCCTCTGAGATCAGTGTCGTTTGTGTGTCAATCATTTGTGTGTTAAAAAGTCTCTCTTAAGAAACTTTCTCCTTATTTTATTAATGACCTTATATCAATAGATTTTCTCTTATATCAGAGCCCTCCCAGATTTTTCCTGATCTTTTTCTCTGAATGTAACATATAACCATTGGTAGGGATAGCAAATAGCATCCCTAAACGTGTGTCAGTTTTTTTCCATGGGAAATTGTTTTAAAAAATAAAATACACTAATATGATTGGAAACTGGTTAATGCCAAAAGCACAGAAGTTGAGCAGGAGTACAAACACTATGGAGGGAAGTGTCCCTGAGCTCACTGTTTGCAGCTGCATATACTTGCTGCATTAAGTGCTTGTGACATTCTATGCCAAGAGTTCAACTATTCAGTTTCATACAACGCCAAGTGATTTATTGGGATTATTAGGATACTCCTGGGATAGCTTTGCCGTACTGATTGCCTCTGACACACCAGTTTGCTTAGATTAAAAAGCAATTGTTGCTGTCTAGTCAAATTTATAACCCCGGTAAAAGGAAACTGAACCCTAGTGCTGTCCAGTATATAAAAACACTTTTGCTCTACAAATTACGTGGATTGGAAAGGAAAACTGAATACTTGAAGAGTGGTACTTGTTAACATGCACAGGGCAGAGATTTCACAGGTATCTAATAGACAGCTTTTCTGTGCTTGTAAGTTTATTTTGATGTATTTAGGTGAATGTATAAGCACTATTGTAGATTAATTCTTCTAATTACTCTCTTTATTTCTGCAAAGTGATGCAGCTATTGATTGGTATTTGGATGCCTGTGGATGTTACAACAGCATGGCTTTTCGGTATATGTCAGCTAAAAGATGGAATTGTACCATGGGGAATCTAAATTTTGTATTAGATTAGGTCTGGTGAGGTGGCCTGAAGACAACTACTGTGCTTTACTCCTGATTTGTGGGACATATTAGTGATGCTCTTAGGTGTAGGACCATAAGCAAGAGAAAAGAGAAAATAAATGGTAGAGGCACCCTTCTGAAAGTGAAGAGTATCTTCAGGAAAGAGGTGAGTCGTGTCCTGAGTATAAATGTGGAATAACAGGGGTGTTTTGAGAACAGATATGTCATTCAGCTGGCGGATGGGAGAAATGCCTGGGCCTCCTAGAGATGTGGTCCTTTTTTTCTTCCCTGCCTGATCTGACGGCTACAGTCTGCTGCCAGAGAGACTGGAAAGACTGGTTGGGCTCAGCCAGGAGGGTTGCTGGAGAATGGTGACTTTTATTCTGAGCTAGCAGCAAACAAAGAAGGAGCCTACTGCTGACTTGTCATTTTGGTATATCCCCCCCACCCCATGCCTTAATGTAGATTTTTTGGCAGTGTTTGCTAAAGCAGGTTAAGCTTCTGCTGAAAGGGCACCACTTCAAATTGTATGTGAGAAGGGGCTCCTTTCTGTGCGGGTGAGATGATCCCCATTAAGCATAGTAGCATGAATAACTGCTGAAATGTGTCTCCAGTTTGGAAAAGTCTAAATGTAAACTCCCTGGGCAGGACACAAGGGGGTCAGTAGTTATATCTGTGCTTTTGGTCCTTAGTACCTTGACATCATTTTGAAATGCACCTTATTTATGTTGTGTATTTGTTTTGGAGATAGTCTCTGCGTGTCTTTGTTTAGGTCGTGCTGGTTTGTGGAAGTGTTTTTATTGTAGCATATTTAGAATCTCCATCTTCAGTATTGGCTGGACTCCCGCAGTTTTAGAACTCTCTTAGACGAGGCCAACATACTTTCAGTCTTTGCTATTCATTTCAGTTTGTGTATTTTTTGACAATTTTCTGTGTCTTCACTGGTAATACTACCACAGAAATGGACTGAAATAATAGAAATGTATGAGAGAATATCTGTGATAAACTTTAATGTAAAGCTATGCTTTCTATAAGGTGCATTAATACTTTGGTTTAAACTGTCTAAAAGTCTAAAAGTCCAGCAGTGTGTAATTACAGGTCATAGCAATGCGCACTTTTGTGTGTGTGTAAATCCCTGAAGAAAAGGTTTTTCTTACTGTATTTTACAAAAAGAAGGAAAAAAATACTTTTGGCCTTGTCTTGGCCTGCTGGCCTGTAGGTTTTGTTTCTGCTTCTCTCTGTCTTGTTTCCAGTACTAAGCTTCTCAGTTACTCAGTCTTGACTGGTTTGATGTGAGTTCACCAGGGGCTTTTGCTCTGTCATGTATCTTTGTAGTTAACAGACAGCAAAGTTCAATGGACAGACAGATGACAGGGAGACTGCCGCGTCTCATGTTTGATGTCTGCGTCTGCCACTGACCCCCTTTGTAACCTTGGTGAATCCCTTCATGTCTCTGTACGTAAGCTGTGCTATTGCAGTTAGACTGTAAACTTCTGAGGGAAGGAGACAGCCTCTGTGTGTCTGTGTGATGCCACACAGAGCAGATGAGTTTGGCAGGGATATGTGGAAGTATCCAGACGTAGTGTCTGTGTTTTTACCCAGGGTTTAGTTCTGTTCCTTGGGGACCGTCCTTGAGTGGGGTCTCAGGAGTGTACTTGCTCTTCTGTCTCACCCATCCTGCTGAGCCCTTCTGGCAGCTGGAAGAAACTGGAGCAGATGGCTGTCATAAACTTCTACTTAGGAAGGAAACCTCACAATCTTGAAAATGCTGTTTAGTGCTTACTAGTCACAAATTTTGAAAATGGTAATAGAATGGCTCAGAATCAACCAAACTCTCTCCAAGGTTTGCTTCTCCGTCAGTGTCTTGTCCTCCCATCACCTTGGCCATATGCTTGGTAAAGTGTGGGGGAATATGTTAATTCCTGTGGTCTGTCTGGAAAGCAGTCATGTCTGATAACCAGTGAACTGGTGGGGATGTTCAATACAAAAGTGCTTTAACTTGCCCTAGAAGCACCATCTTGTCAAGAGCCTTCGGAGCCTTGATGCTGGAGGCTTTTACACCCAGACACTGGTGGTCTGAATGGAGAAGTGCCTCTGATCAGGTGGGAAATTCCCGTAGTTTAATGCTGATTCCTTAACTTTCAGATAAATAAGGATCTAAGCATTGCTTTCCAGTTTCTGACAAAGTTAAAAGTTGCTTTTAAGCAGTAGAAGTTATCCTATGGAAATTCTTACTTTCTTCTTGAAGCAGAAGTGAAATTAATTTTCATAAGCCTTGATGGTGAGTGTCATGCTCCTCTTATTTGGGTCTTTTTCTGTATCTATTCAGCATTACCTAGCAACTGCTGTCCGAGACTGACCACCTAAAGTTGAACCCATCGTAAAAGTCCATCTTGTATCGATCCTACCTTTTTCCTGTACATACAAGCTCTCACTAGTGCAATCTATACTTTTTTCTGTTGTGTAGATAACTCTAAATCTAATCTGGATCTTCAATATGTGTTTGATATGAATATGATATTTGGTTTAATAAAGCCCAGTGAACTTCTATCTTCATAATATGAGTAGTTACATACATGAAGAGACTTTACGTCTGTGTTTGAAGTGGGTGGCACTTAAAGAAAAAAACCAACAATTTAGGGAACAAGGGTGGGGAGTTCCTTGATTTTTCCAGAAATCTGCTGGTGTCTTCTTCACCAGAGTGCTATCCTCTAGACCTACAGAGATGCTGCATTTTTAAAACATACCTTATTTTTCCTGTGACTTTGGAATATTAGATCTTTAAATTTCATGCCATTGCCCTCCCCTTCAGACAAATCAAACTTCACAGCATCAGGAAGNNAGGAAGGCTTCTGAGCAGGATGGAAGGCAGGACAGAAAGCAGCCAACTACCAAAGAATCTGCATGGTCTGAGAGTCTCTAATTTTGAAGGTGACATGTAATTGTGTGGTGATTTATGCCAAAGATCAACCCCTACCATCCCTAAAAAAAGGAATGCCAAGTATCTAAAATATTTCCATTGATTTTACTGGCTTAGGACAGCTATTTACTCTTATCCTGGACCATAAAGCTGTGCTCATTCAGTATGTCTGAACCTGCTTATGTAAGGGAACTTAATTATTTTGACATTTTTATCTGATTGCAATCTTTGTAGGATACCAGGTCTACCAGCTGCCAAAGACCAAGCTAAATGTGGGATATCCTGTTCAGCAGGCTCGTGTAAATTGGTGGGTAAGGGAAGGTCTTTATTCAGAAACCTTTGCTGAGATATCAAAGGCTTTTAACTTTTGGGCAAAAGCATAATTTTTATCAATGACTTGTTTAAAAAAGAGGTCTCTTGCTTGTAAATTGGTATAAGTTGCTGGAATGGGAGGATCATACAATATGCCTCTAATTAATAGTATTTAATACAGAGTTAATTAGTCTAATTCCTCTTTCCTCTAATGAATTTAGTGTTTGTATGTTAGCCTTTTTTTCTTTGACAGGTGTCTATGGGAGGTGTGAATTTGATCTTTGAATAATGTGCCTTGTCATTTCCTCCCATTTTTGACTTCTTTTTATTGCCCAACTGCTAAACTTATGTTCTGAGCAGTGATTTATCTAAATTTTTACTGAATTCAGTTCAGGTAATACAAATGAAGACACTTATCTTTAAGGAGCCTTTTACTCTCTTTAGATTCTCTTTCTCCATGTATAAGACCGTCTTGAAATATGAAAGTTAACATCTGCTCTACACATATTTTCATATGTAGTCTTGAGGAGTTCTTAAAATTCTGAATTTTGGAGGAGCATATGTTTCTGCTTATGCTGTCCTATGACCATATTTCCTCTTTATTGCTGGATCTGAGTTGTGATAGGAAAGACTCTGATCAGCAGTCTCAGAGAAAACATTAATGTCTTGATAAGGCATTTCTTCTGCTACTTATCACAGGGTACCTAGGGCAGACTGAGGCGGAAACGTGGTGTACACAGGCTGCTGAATACATCATCTCTTTGTTTCAGAGCTGGGACGGCAAACATCACTCAAATGTGTCAGTAAAACAGGTTTACTTAAAAGAGGATAAAATTAATATCTTGAGGGAGAAGCCTGATGGGCAAACAGGACTATAAAAACTGAACCCCTTTGGATGCATCACCAAGAACAGGCTCCTTTTATTTCTAATTGTTTGCAGAAACTGCAGGAGGGCTGCTGCAATGCTCACCTGAGGCTTGCCAGCTCTGGGGTGTGCTCCCCCTTTCTCTCCAGCCTTGGTGGCTGCAGCTGCCCTTCTCTGTTGCTTTTTCTTTTCTATCTCTCCTCCTCCCTCTCTCATCATTCCCTGGTTTTCTGTTGACAGGGAGAATTATCCTTCCATTTGTTGCAAAGAAAGCAGGTCAAAAAGAAAGAGCTCTGCTCTGTGGAAACACTTTAGCTGTATTTTTTGCTCTGCATCAAATCTTATTTAGTTCATGCCACAGGAACCAGCAGTCTGGTGCTCCACCATAGCCCCCTCAGCTGGCTCCTATTGCTTGTTTTGTGTGTGGATGAGACTGCTCTCCCTGCACATACAGCAAGCACAAGCCTTGAAAACTGTTAACAATAAATTTTCCTTTAGCTTTCACAGCTATTTCCAGTTTTCATTATCAGCCCTGATAGGACAGATGCTTTAAAGGTTGGCACATATTAGAAAATGCAGCAAGGAAGATCATGGTGATGTCGAAAGAGACTCTGAGATCCTTGTCATAGGAGTGCAAACAGGAAAGTTTAATACAGGTCAACTCTGAACAGTTAATAAAGGCCAGCTAAAATTAAACTTCAGGCAGCAGTCACTTATAATGCTTCTTACTCTAGTCTCGCTGTGCTCTTGGTAGTATTCAGTCATTACACCATGTTTCCCAGCTGAACTTAAAATGTAACGCCATCCTTCCCATCCCACAGCCTCTCCCAAAGAAAAAGGTTTGTAGTAAGTGTTCTGACTTTCATTTTTGTGAGGAAAATCTAATTACTACAGAGAGAGAATAAATCCATAGCAAGCACAGGTGGTTTCTTTGGTTTGGTGTTCTTGTGTTTATTTTTTTAATGTAAATTTCATCTAAGTGAAATTGAATCCATCTTACTCAGCTCACACCTGATAAGTCAAGGTGATTCCTTGTGCTACCTGGACTTGGGTTTGGCTGCAAAGCTGATATGAATTGAATACTGATGCCGTGGCCCTATGGCTTTGAACACTTTACCTAGTGCAAATCCTAATATGTTGATGTGCAAGAGTTCTCAGTATTTACGGCTGTGTGACCATGCAGGCAGTATTTCTGATCTAAGCACTGACCAGTGCTGTTTGTTGCACTTGGTCAGATGGTAACAGTCAGCAGTAGATAAGATTCAAACAGGCCTGTGGGACAGGTCTATCTAAACCTTATGGAGACTGCAGGGTTCTTCTGAGAAAGCAAAGGCCATAAAATTTATCAATGCTGCAGTTACATCCTGGTGCCTCCTACCACTACCCACCCTGCAGCTTTATTGCTGGTCATAAAATTATTTTGTCACCTATGGTTATTAATTTTAACTTAAGCATAGTAAATTTAATGCAGAGATCTTTACTTACTGTAAATTTGTCTCCCATGATAAAAGGGACACTAACTTTGCAGACTTAGGTAAAGGGTATGTGTTTCTGTTCAAAATAATGGAAACTGCAGGTTAGGACATCTTGTAGAGTAAGTGTATATAATAAGAATCAATAAGCATTTTATTAGTGCCTGGAGATTCTTTGACTATAAAGGATTTTTTTAAAAAATCCAATTGCTATAAAAAGATTAAAAAGTTAACCATCTGCTTCACTTTTATTTAAAATATTGTGTTTAATTTCTTCTTTGTAGGTAACCAATTTCTGTTACTTTGCTGTAATGTTTGGACTTGGAAGAAAGTGGCTTTAAATTATTGCTTTTATTTATTCAAACGTATTGTTGGCATCATAGGTTTTACAGTTCCTATTAGAAGTTTGAAAAATATTTCTTGCTACACTGAAAGAGAACAAAATTCAATTTAGAAATATAATTTCTTACCACTAAGACACTCAATAACTTGGGAGAGATTCATAGAGCCTTTTGACAGAGACTTGATTTAAAGCAGGAGATTAACACTGCTTTATCGGCCCATACCACAAGTGAATTAGCTCAAGAAATCTGTTTGAAGTTGCTGAGTTGTCTGTTAGGAAAAAGGTCTCTGGATATTTATTTGATTGCTGCTGAGTACTTGGTATAGGTTTGTCTATCTGGCAATGCAGGAACAAACTTCACAGCAGCCGTGCTTATTTTACAGTAGCATGTTTTATGTTACTCCTTGTTATCCCACAGGAAACTGGAGTGCTTTGGAGGTCAACTGTTGGCTCAGGGGGATAATTTCTAATAAACTAAGTTAAAATTATCAAACAGAATTACAGTGATGGTCTGATTTCATTGGTATCGAGGACAAAAAAAAATGCTTAAGTGGTGTTTTAATTGGAAAGGTTCGTTCCCTACACTTGTTGTAAATCTTATTTTTTATCAGCAAAAGAAGCCTCATTTCCTGTCCTACATATAGAAGTGTTTATCTTTGGAGCACATTAACGGTGTTCAGAAGTTGGGCCTGACAGGTTGGTAGATATACAGATGTACACAACTAACAGAGGGAACTGGGAGCTAATGAGCCAGGGCTGCAGCTGGCCGCTGCTCCAGGTTGACACTCCAGCTCTGCTTCTGATATAAATTATATTAGCACCAAATGAGAAAAAAAAAGAAAGTCTGTGACACTCAATCCATTTCTGTCATTCGGCAGCTGTGCTCTATACCTGAAGATACAGAGACCAAATTAACTGGTAGTCCTTAAGATCCTGTATGCTTTATTTGGAGTAAAGGAGAAATCGCATCAGGTGCATAAATAAATATAATGTATGTGCCTTTGTGTGCGCACAAGATATGCATGTGTGCACACAAATACTTTTTTCTCCAGTACCTTTCAAATCTCTTGGAAAAATTTCTGAAGGAGCTGTATTTTTAAGTTCAGCTAGTCCAAAATGAGGTCTGCATGATTTTGTGTAACATTTAGTTTTTTATTTATCTTAGATTTGTAGCATCTAGGGTTTTATTTCTAAATCTTTCTTCTAATTGGTTTTTTTTTGCCATGCTGGCTATGCAAATGAGTCTGCAGCATTGTCCTTCTAACATATAGATTGGATGATTGTCACAATTATATGATTTTAACACCAAGCTTGTGTTTGTTGCCCGCAATAAGGTAATGTGTAAGGGTACATTCTCAAATGCTGCACTGCAGAAGTAAATGCAAAGAGTAGCATTTTGTATACACTAGGTATGCAATGACAAATGCTTAAAAAGAGCCTCTTCTGGAGCCTCAAACAGCATCCTGTTTATTTGGTAAGGATGAGAATTAACAGGGCTGGTAAAGTGTGTACATTTTGCTGGTGTGAATATCTGCATTTCATAAATCCAAAAGAGTATACCTGCGGCGTGCAGACAGAAGTGTGGCTGGGAGAGCAGCATTTATGTGCAAACAACTTAAAGCCTGTTTGTGAGAATCATCTCAGGGAAGAGGGAAGGGGAAAGTCCTCTCTGCTTCCAGGCAGGAGCAGTGGGCTTTGTCCCAAGCCTGCAGCATGGGCACAAAGTTCTGCTCATCAAAGTGAGGTACCAAACCAGTATCATAACCTGTAGCTTAGGGAGTGGGACAGCAAGCTGGTTAAAAGGGGCTGACTCAGACAGCAATAAAAGAGAGCTAAAAAAGGCTAAAAAAGGATTGCTGAGTGTGAGCAAATGATCAGAGACATAAGACCTGAACAATAAAGGATAGGTACCTGAGAAAATATTGTCCTTATTTGTTTTTTTGCTTTAGGATTTCTCCAGGCTGTTTCATTCACTTTAAGAAAGGCTTGAACTACCTTCATGAGCTTGGTTGAAGCAGGCCACAGTCTCTGAATGCTTCAAGGTGCAGGTGACAGCTGTGTCCATCTTGACAAGGTTTCCACATCTGTTTCTCTTGATGAGCTCCCAGCCATAAAGCTCACATGCAGCCAGGTTTACCCTCATGTCAAGGGCAAAGAGACAAAGCCCCTATTACCTCGGGAAAGTTACAGTCTGTGGAGGTGTTACCTTGTGAACTCCCGAGGTTTCCTCTGTGCTCAGTTTTGAGGGGCTTCCCTTCCCCTCTGTGCCATCAAGGAAACCGGTCACCATCTGGTCCAAAGTGTTTGTAAAGTTCATCGCTGCAGTAAATGTCATTCTGCAGGAATATGAACAGTCTGTTGCTCTACTGCATTACTGGAGTATTCACCCCAGTATGCCAAAACCTTGGAATTTATTAATGCGAGTAAAATTAAAATGGATATTTTCCAGCAGAAGTCGCCTTGGCAGAACACTGTCTGTGATGCTGATGGGGACGCCTCTGACTTGCTGTGGTGCCCATTGAACCATTTGTTTCCTTGTAGGCAGAATCAAGAAACTGCCTGCTTTATACTAGTTTCAATCTGAACATAGGGGTCTATGCCTATGTTCTCTTCTGACCTTTTGTACAGGAGGCCACAACATATGTGGAGTTTTTTTCAGGAGTTAACTATTTCTGAGTTATTAAAATACATTTTCCAGAAAGAGAAGAGAGTCGGCAAAGAGAATTGAAGATCTTCCGTCTTTTTCTTTACAAATGTGTTTTAATAGTTAGCTGACACACTGTATTAAAATCTTACAACTTACATATAACTTAAATTTACTTGGTTTCAACTGCTATTGACAACTTGACCATTCAATTAAATATTCCTTCTGTAAGGTGTGCTTTCCATGTCCATGGGACTTGGACACCATGGCCAAAATCTTTCTTGCCTCTAATTAATTCTTGAGGTTTTAAATAATTTGAACTCTGTTCTCAGTATTGGGGAATACTCTTCAATATTGAGGAGGAGTATCAGTTTCCAAGTTTCCAATTGTACATCCCTTCTCTCTTCCTATCTGTCCCATAACAGTCCCCTCAGACTTTATTTCGCCATTTGCAGTTTATCTGGGGTTTTGTTTGTTTGTTTGTTTTTGTTTGTTTTGTTTTGTTTTGTTTTCAGACTGTGGACATAGGAGTTATAGCTAGTGTCTGATTGAATTTATGCAATCCATATATAGGAAGCTTTTAACTTACTATTCCAATTTTTAAATAGCCAAGAACTGTGATAGCATTGATATGATTATAGATAAACAGAAGTTCCAAAGAGAAGCATGAAAGAAGGAGCATTTGTTTACTTATTTTCTCTAAAGCCAGACTCTCAATCAAGTGTTTGTGCAGGTACATACACAGCATGGAAAAAGAAGGAAATTGAAGGCTGCAGACCTATGTCACCGGAATATCAGACATGTGCTGAGGTAGTTTGCATGACTGGATCTAATGAAGGGCTCTGCATCCAGTGATAGGCTGGGAGAGTGATGCTCTACTTACAGGAAAGCTGGACTGATTTAAGAGCAACTGAAGTCAACAGGGCAAATACCAGACTGTGGAATCACATGGGCTGCATCCAAGGGTGCCAAGCACTGGCTGATAAAATCCCTCTCTGTCATCTTGGAAATGTGATGACAGTTAGGGAACAGGACAAAAGCAAATGCCTTCTTAATGCCATTTTAATGAAAGGTAAGGAGGAGAATCTGGGGAACCGTTGACTTATGAGCCTAACCTCAGTTCTCAGGAATGTTATGGAGCTTGTCTTCCTGGAAGCTGTGTCCAAGCACGTGAAGGATGGGAAGGTGACTGGGAACCGCCAGATTGGATGTACCATGGGCAAATTGTACCTGACCAATCTACCACGTTCATGTACTAGTGAGTAGATGAAGGAATTGCAATGGGGGATATTTATGCTTTAATACTGTTCTGTGAGGTCCAGAGGGAAAGAATGGCAGAGAACAGAGTCTAGCTGCAACAGGGGAAATTCCAAGTAGATATTACAAATTTTTTTCTGCCTTGAGGGTGGTCAAACACTGTAAGAGCCTGCCCAGAGAGGTTTTGGTGTCTCTGTTCTTGCAGATATTCAGAGCTAGAACATGGCAATGAACAACCTGATCTAGCTGATCTACTTTGAAAAAGATGTCAAACTACTTGATGTGTTGAGGACCTTTCCACGCATACTTGGGATTTGAGAAAGATTTAAGTCTCTGTTTTGCCTATCTGATGGTAACATCAGATTCCAAGTGACTGTCCTAACTAGTGGAAATGATGCCATTTTCTTAATGAGAAATATTGGGAAAACCTAGCTTTGTTTTCATACTAGCAAGTTCTGGTGGAGGTGGAAATGACCATTCTCCATTCTTGGGAGTTACCTTTTCCTACACCCTATTTCATTTAAATCAGTTTACTCTTGAACAGATAAAACCAATTAACAACACTACATAATTTATTCTTTGTTAATATATCTTTTGTACTGTAGTGGAAACAAATCTTTTTTTGGGAGATTTTCTTTTACAGCCTTTTGTTTCAGACGTACTTGACATTAGCCAGAAGAGCAATTTTCATGACAGAAAACAAGAAACAAATAGGACTTGCCTTGTGATTAAAGAGTCTATGATTTTGCTATTTATATTGTAGACTCCATGAAAGCACCTCTGATAGAACAAGAAAATCTTCAAGGTTAAGTGTCATAAGAAGGCATCATTTTCTTGAAGCCATTCTGTTTTCATTTGCCTTGGAGAATATGTTTTCAATAAGAAGCTGAAGTCTGCAAGTTCTCACAGTTGTGCTGGTGTGTTGCTGCATCATCTGGGCAGAATGAATTCTGCTTTTCCCCTCAACCATTTGCAAATACATTCCAGTCACCACCCTCTTCCGTTCCTGTCCCTCCTACCCCAAGGCAAGCTATTCCTCTGGCTATTATTCTGGCAAGAGAGGTCTCTTCCAGTGCAAAGGACTAAGAGAAGGTCTTTGAGCAGGGGTGAGTGGGTGACTGCGTTGCTCCCTCTCTTGTGTTACTGGGCAGGCTCCTGCAGTGCCTCCCGGGCTGGCAGCAGGGAAAACCTTCACGTTGTTACTCCTCCTGCTGGAATACACTTTGTTCCTTAAAGCCGAGAGAGATGTGACAAATTCTACCTTGTTGAAATTTTGCTTGCGGAATATTTTGCAGATTATTCTAAGTGTATTTCTGCAGCCCGTCTTCCATTGTCCTTTTGGGATTTGGAAGGGGCCTGCAACACCTCCAGAAATGAAGACCACCTTCTCCTGACTTCCTGGGCAGCAGAATAGGTTTGTGCCACTGGGGACCAGAGACACTGTCCCTGCACACCCAGCCAGTTGTCAGAGGCTTCATGCTGCTCACAGCCACAAATTTTAAAAGGTGGCAAAAAAGGAGGGGGAAAAAGAAAAGTGGAAGAGCTTCAGAACTAGGTAAAGGTGTCTCATCTTTTGAGGTACTAACTTAAGCAGCTGTGATATGGATGAGACTTCTGTCATTCAGCCTTACTTATTTAACGTGAAAACCAAATGGTTGGTGCCAGGGTTTGTTTGTGAGGTCCCCTGGAACAGGGGCTGCCTACATGAAGTCAAGTGCTCAAGGAATTCAGAGGTTTCTGAAACAAGATGCCTTAATATGGAGTTGTTCACTCAAATGGGAACATTCAAAATTGGGAGTCAAACTCTTAATTTTGGAGGCCAGTTAATTTCCATAGGGACCATGAAGCTGATCTATACCTTCAGGCAAAAGTTCAGGGATCAAAAACTGCATCTTCCTATTGTAAAAAAGGAGCTGTTGTTCGGCACAAGAAACAGGTTTATGTGAGTCATATTTCACCTATTTTTTTGTCATTTTGTTCTTAGATCTCTGAGCCGTCTATAAGAGTAAAAAAGTTATTGCTACAGAAATTGGAAACTGGTCATTGATAAACAGTGCTACATCACTCTGCAAAGAACAGTTGATGAATGTTACCATTGTATGTGAAATGTTTCTTTTTTCCCCCCTCTTTAATAGCAACATTTTAAACTACATTGTCCCACACAGGGAACTGCTAAGTAAACCAGAACTGACATATGATAAATGTAAAGCTGTGGTTACAGCTCCAGAAATCGATGAATTGCATGTCTCACATGTGGAAGGGCAGTCATGCTGTTGCTGCTTCCAGAGTGATAAATGCAATTCAATCTGTGAGCAGTAAAACATGAGTGTAACTTGCTAGTGCAAGTGCTTGCCTCCAAGAGGAAAGAAAAGTTTGTGAGAAACTGTACTGCTCTGCTATGAAATCTCCAGCAAAATAATTAGTTCTAAACTTTGCAAGGAATGCAAAAGAGAACCGTGTTAGAGTATAAGTCAATAACCCAGAGAATGATTAAAGAAAATCCTATTGCATTCCTGATGCAATTAGGGAGTCCTTNTGTGAGTATTGTTAATCCATCTCAGGCACAGGAGCACCAAATACAATGTCACACTGAGAACAAGAAAGATAATAATGCTGTAGATGAAGGCCATTATTTATGGCACTACGAATGCAAAGATGGACCTCTGGAAATGACCCCCTACAACTCAGCAAGTTGGGAAGCATGTTTTAAAAGCTGTTCTGTAGCAAGTGAGTAAATAAATTCTAGAATAAAGGGGAAAATACAGGTTGAAATAGATTTCAGGAACTGGAAATGAAGATGACATGCTCCAGTTCTTGCTGGGGACCCTGATTTTGAGCCGTGCCAGGTGGGCTGCTAATCATGATTGACTTCTGATAAAGAACATAGAGCAGCTTCCTGCCACAGCTGCTTGATTTTTGTTTTAATTCCATTTTGAATTCATATCTAATAAAAGATATTTTTTTTCAGAGCAATTCAAGGAAATTCAGGCAGTGTCACAGTTCACTGAGCTTGTGCCAGGACACTGCAGTGTTTCTGTAAGGTTCAAAAAGGTAATTTTTCATGTTAATATGCTGTTAAACAAGCCAACCCTAGCTGTCAGGTCTGCCACAGCAAGACCTTATTGGAAGATTGTTGTCAGTAGGCCAGCAGACCATTATTGAATGGGCATGCAGGAGCTGACAAATACCTTATGTAGTTCTGACATATGGAAGGTTTAATAGCAGCAATGTCTTAAAGCATGTGGAAGTGCTCTAGGAAGAGTCTAACGCTCCTGTTCCGTGAGGAGGAGCTTGGGAAGATTGTTTCAACAATTGCTTTTCTCACAAGTTAGGATAATGACGTGAGATATATCCATTTTGAACAGAAGAAAGTCAGAGTTGTTTAATTTGGAAACAGAGCACTTGTGGCTTTTGCATTTTAACTGAAATGCATTCCTACCCACAGAGCTTTTTCCTAGGCCCTAGTTTAACACAGGGCAGATGCACAGACAAATTCCTGCATGGCATCACGTGGGCTCCTCTTTACATTTCTAGAATTTACTGCAAATTTAACATCATTTTTATAGACTGAAAAGAAGATGTAAGAAAAAACAGACCATGCAACTGAGCAGAAAAAGTGCAGTAGATCTGCTGGGGTTTTTTCCCCCTCTTCATTTTGGTTTAACACAGTCCACCTTAATGCTTTGTATGGGAAATCTTCCACTGCCCTTTGGCACTGAGCTCTGTACCCTACTGGTCTCAGCAGGATGCAATGCTGCTTTCATGCTGCTCATCAAGACATACTGTTTATGCAAATAAGATGCAGATGATTATTGCAAGTACTCCTACCACAGAAGTACTTGGAGATCCAGATGGAAGAGGTGAGTGGAGATCTAAAGAAAGTGCTGCCTGACATTACTGATTGCTAGTGGTGTAAAGCAAGAGCCTTATCTGTATAGTTCCAAATGTGTAGGAACTTTGAGGCAAACATTAAATACAGGGCACCTAGCTGGCAGTAGATTTTTAAGGTTCTTGAAGGGAGACAGGATTGGATGCAAATGAACAAGAAAAGGCTCATCTGGTTACTGTCATGGAATAGAAAAATTAGAAATGAAAGATGCATTTGTGATAAACAAGATTGAAATTCCTTGGGAGAGTGCATATGTATTTAATATCTTAACATGAATGTATTTGTTTTTTGTCAGAATAAATTCCTAAAACCAGTGACAAGTTACTGAAGCAAGGGTATATGAGAAAGATCTCTGGATTATGGTCCAAGTAAATTCATAATCCCCAAAACTCTCTTTAAAAATGCTGATCAAAAGTAAGCATCATCCAACTATGGTGTCACTTAATAGTGGGTGAGAGATTCCAAATAAATACTCTTAGCAAGAAATGAACTATGAATACTTCCCCAGCTTCTAATAGGTTGTTTCAATAGGTGTTTTATTTAGAAGTTGATGTCTTTTATCTCTGGGGTTTTTAAAAATTATTTTATAACAGCATGGAACATTTCAGTGTATAATATCCAGGCGTACTCACGATAAATCTTTTCTCTACACTTGCTATTTTCCCAGATGCTTATACGTTTTTCTGTCAGTCTGACCTGTCTCTGGGGGTGACAGTGATACCCTCCCACACTTTGCTGGCAGCCCAATTTCTTCTTGTTTCACCTCTCAAACAATTTCACAACAGACACAGGGTATGCCTGGTGCCTCTCTAACCCTGGTGTGGTTTAAAGGTTTATGCTGTCTTAAAAAAACTAAACCGCAATCCAGGTGAGTGTTGTGCTGATAGTAGTTAGAAACCAAATGCTTCATTATATGAAGCTTCATTCTCTTGTTTTTAAGAGCTGACCCCAAACCCTTATCAACTCAGTGAAAGAGATCAGTAACAGTTCCCACAAACTAGGAAAACTTTAAATCTTTTTTTCTCTGCAGTTTCTTTTCAGAATGACTGAAAAGTTGCTCGCACACTGTGCCAGGTGCATTTCCTTCCTTCCTCCCTCTCTCCTTTCCCAAGGCAAGTTGAGGTGAGCTCACTGGATGAAAAAAGCACCTATGTAGTTATTCCTCCTTTTTCCTTCTGCTGGCAGTAGATGCCTTGCTTGTGGTTTTTCTTCCTCTAGCACAGCAGTAACTAGACTTCAAGACTCTAAACTGACAGCTTTTTTTAGTTTCTGTCTCTTTACAGGCATGCTGTCAAGTTTTTGAAAATTGTTGGTAGGCTATAGAGAGCTTAAAGCAAAATGTGGGGGAGCACTTCATGTGGCATTGCCTTCTGAACACCACAGGATATGCGGTTTGAAAACAGGTATTCAGGTGAAGTGTCCAGGTCTCTGCTTATCCCTCCATCATATTTTATCTGTTCTGACTGGGGAAAATATTCAATGAATCTGAAAACCCAGTTTGCAGGATTTCAGAAGAAGAAAACAGAAAGTCTTGTTGAAAGATCTGGAGTCTAAGAGCCTCTTGCACTTTACCCAGTAAGACATTATCGATGGGACTTGTTTAAAATCTACTTCATCCTCCCTGCAGCCCCCAGAACCTGTGGCATGGCGTTCAATGTTTTGCCAGGCAGGGGACCACTGAGAGTTTCTGGCAGAAAGAGCATGATTGTCCTGAGTGACTGATGTGCCAGTAGTTCTGTTGTTTATTTGATT
>WEKY01000366.1:0-38571 GCA_013390045.1 Picathartes gymnocephalus | reverse complement strand
TCATATGGAATTGCAGAGCAGAAGCTGTCCACCCAAATGAAAATGGTGAGCAAATTCACCAACTATTTTCAGACTACCTAAAAACTATGTTTGAATTCATGGGAGATTTGATTTGCATGGCCTAGATGGTCTGCTGGCAGTCTAGGAGATTCTGAGAATCCAACACTAAAAAATTTAATCATCTGTTTTCTTTGAGAATTTCTTTAGGATTTACTATAGGGAGCTAACTTTACTTGCTGGAACAAGCCTTTAAAATCAAAGCATTTCAGAAACTGAAGAAACATCCAGATTTATTTTTGGAGGATAACCAAGGGACAGAATGTAAAATCAGGAAAGCGGGGTAGAAACAGAAATAGAGAAATAAGGGGCCTTCTTCCTGAACATTTCTTAGGTTCCCAAGTCCTCTGCTAGCCATCATCCACCTCTGTGTCACAGCCAGTTCCCATGGACTGTGCACCTCCACAGGCAGGAATGAGCACATGGTGGATCCTGGAACAGAGGTTTGGCAGCACAGAGAATGGAAGAGAATTAAGTTCACAAAATTAGACTTCATTAGGAGGCAAGACCATCTCTAGCTGCACCTGAGGACTGAATCTCCCCAGCAGCCTTCCTGTGAGTGATATTTAGAATGTTGAGTGCCATATTTGAAATGTGGGTATGGAGTGACATTCTGAAGGTGCAGGTTGAAAACAGGGTTTAGCTTCACTGTTCTTAGTAAGCACATCTGATTTCTAAGCCCTGATATTCAAACATGGAGCACTGCATGAGGAAATAAAACCTCTAAAATCAACTGATATATATATTTTTTTGGCAAGAGAAATTAATAAGCTTTAGAACCAGGAAGATCTAGAACTGTACTTGTAAAAGGAACTTGCGATTTGAGATTTGTCACAATCACAGGTGATGGAAAAGATTGTGTTGATTTCTGCATCCTTAGTTTTAGATGTTGTTCTTGGTATTTTTAGAGTATTCAGCAATAAAACCTCCTTTCCATTTTATCCTTGGCCTCATTTTTCCCTATGTTAGAGCTTTTTTACCTATAACTAACCTGAAAGAGATCTTGGGATCCTTCCTTTTCCTTTCAAATATTTCATCCGCTCTTTGTAGATCAAATCCTGTTCTCACTGAAAATACGGGATGAATCTCAATAACATCAGCAGGATTAGCCACAGACCCCATGAATTAAACTTCAGAGGTCTGAAGAAGTTGCTGACAGGCCTTTATAGGAAATAGAGAAAAAGAAATGCACAAGACAGATGAGCTAGTAAAAATCACTGTTAAATCCCCTGGATGGCAGAGAATCTTCTGATTCAGCCGTATCCTTGTCACTGTTTCAGCTGGTAGTACCTCAAGCTGAACAAAGTGGGAATAGGTCATCTCCAAAAGGACACTATCCAAATAAAAAGAAAATAATGTATTGCAAGGAGAATTACTTCTGAAATTTGGTTACATTTGAAGCATTTTGTGGCTGTAGGTAGGGACCACTTTTCAATAGCAGAGGAAGCTTTGAATCAGATCTCTGTCTCTCCTAAGAAGCCCCACATATCCACAGAGTGCACTTGTTAGCCTCATACCCCAGCCAAATTTCCACCTAGGGAATTATTTCTTAACTATCTGATATTCCCAGAAATGTCTCCTCTAAAATCATGCTGTAACTGTGGATACTTTAACACAATTGCTCTATTTCACTGTGGAGGGATCTTCACGTGGAAATTTCTGTTTGCCAAACAGGAAACCCCAACTTTTACAGTTAAGAACTTCATTGGATGAGATGTGAATGTGTGCCTATCATGCTGCACACATTGCATAACACAGGCCTAGGAAGTGGAGGAAGGGGGTAAGGGGTGGGGGTGGCAGAGGAGGAGAAAGAAAAAAAAAATTTGGATATATTTTGACTTGAATGGAAAGGATTTAATGGTGTTTTGCTGCCTCGCCCCTGCATCTTGCTCTGTATTACACACCAGCCTGGGAGGGTGAGCCTCTGCAGCCCTGTGATTACAGAATTTGGCAACAGCTTGCTCGGGGCATGGATGAGGAGCACCAATGTGGAAAGGGTGGGGAAAGAAGAAAGTACACTGTGAATTTCCCAGCTGCTATATTGGATTGGCAGGCAAACCACCTGGTAAGGTTGTGGCAGAGCCATTGTCATGAATACAAAAGAGAATGTTTAATTTAATAGATGAGGGGGGGAAAAAAAGCAACAAACCCCAACCAGCAATGAAGTTATGCATCCGTATTGTTTTACCCATTAAACTATATTAACACAAATTCAGAATGTGCACTCCAGGCCTTTGCTGGCACCAAAACCTTTTATTCATTAATCTTCTTAATGCAGCCAAAGAACTTTGGAATTAAAGAATATGCTTTTGCTTCTGTGATTCCTTATTTTTCCCAGGTCCACACAGCTTGTTAGATGATCACTATAAGTAAACAATACTCAAAAACTTTGATGAGAATGGAAGTGTCAATTTGCAGAAAAAAATGATCTTGTACACCAAAATGATGTTCCTTATCTAGAAAAATGACAGATCAAGAGGTTGTTTTCTTTGACAGACAATATGCAGGTTTTATTCTTGGGAGAAGATGGGAAAAAAGCCTAACCCATACATCAAAATCCTGCTATGACTGCAAGCACATATGTTAAACCCAAAGTTGTTTTCTCATGGAGGAAAAAAAAATAACCAAAAAGAGTGAGTAGGAAGATCAAAACAAAAACACCATCTCAAACCTACTCTAACCTACATATTCACACACTTTCTCACATGGATGCTCTTGCTCCCATCTACCCCAGCAAGCCTCCATCTACCCACTTAAACATGATGCCCATCACCACTGCTGGCACATATGCACCAGCACTCAGATAAACTCATTTTCTCTCCCACACACACCTCAGTAGTCCCTGGGCTGGCTGGCTGTCACTAGACTTTAGCCATGACACAATGATGTTACCACAGCCAGAAGGCAGAGAAATGTTTATTCAGTCTCCCAGGAACAAAGTCTTGCAAACTGGCTGTAGTTATTGAGTGCTGGGGGGCTCCTACAGCATCCATCATCCTCATTCATCCCGTGTGAGCCCGACTAATCCAAGGATAATGGCAGCACCCATAGCCTTCCTCTCCTGCAGTAATAGCCAACTTTTCTGGCTGTTCAGTGAGGGCTGAACCAGGGCAAAACACACACACAGAGGAGACACAAGGCACAGAGTTCCCTTAATCAATATAAGTCTTACAACATATAATAAAAAAGTTGCCATCAGACCCAACCTTGCTTCAACCAACGTAGTAAAACCAGCACTGACAAGGCTCTGCAAAAATGCAAAAATAGGTCAAGCTAAAAATGCCCCCAGCTCTGAACTTTGTTGCAGTCAGTGGGAGTCTGGCTGAAGCAAGTTTGGCCTTTGAACTGCAGAGAAAATGTGCACTGCATTAATCTAAAATCACCTTTTTTTTTTTTTTCTTTTTTATTTACTAGTGGGAGACTTACAAGCAAAAGGACGCCAATAGAGAAAAATACTGTGTTGAGAAAATATGATGCTTAGCAGAACAATCAAGCATTACAGTTGTTGGTATTATGTCTTCTTTGTAGACTATAGATCAAGCAGAGCAAAGAGTTATCATCCTGAGGTACTTGTGTTTCATGTAATAATGCCTTAATGATTCAATTAGCATTGATTCTTTAGCTGCAACAATATTTTCTGACTGATCTAGTAATTTAGCTCTCACTGTTGATTGATACAATTCCTATGAGTAATAGAGCAGTTTGAAAGAAATTTATTTAATAATTCACAGAAGATTTTTAAAGAAGATTTTTATTGCTTCTGCCACTAGTAATCCCTAAAATTTCAGGAAATGAGCTATTTCTTTTAGCAGTCTGGCATTTTTAACAGTGAGTCTTTCTATTAGGAAGTCTTTTTCCCACCTCACATGGCTGGGATAATTCCATATCAGAATATTTACTAGCCTTTAGGTTAGATTAAGAAAAGTGTGAGTGATCTGAAGATGAATTTATATTGTATGTAATGTGCACAGACCACTTAGAAACAACACCGGCCACTTGGACAAAGACAATAGAGAAAATCTGGGTTTGAAACCCAGCCAGAAATCTCACTGCCTGTAAGGAAATAATATTAAGTGTAATTGGATATTAGAGCAGGTCTCCACAGAGAGAGTTAAAATGGTTACTGAAGGTTGTCAGACAGAGATATCAAGCTCTAGGACAGGGAAATTTCTTCTAGCATGAAAATGGTAGTAAATAGATGAATTATAACATCCTTCTAAATGTTTTGGGGACAAACATCTGTTTAAGAACTTCTGCAGCAGAGGCTTAACCAACAACACCTTCATGGTCCTCACTGTGATTCCTGCTGGGGTAGCAAAAAATATATTCAAGGACAATTTCATTAGCCTGTCAAAATACCATCCTCCCTGTGATTTCTGCTTGTCCACGCTCTACAGTGCCTCATAACTCTCCATGCTGATAAGTAGATCATGTTCAAATTAAATGCTCTTTTCATGTGTTTCTATGTGTCTCTCTGTGCATGCATTTATATACACTTCTTATTTCATGATGGCTCTCTGGGCAAAATCTCTCATTCTACTCTATTAATTGGCTAGTGTTTCCTGGGGAAAGCAACTCTGGAACACAGAGATTTTTCCTTAAGTCCTATTGTTTGACATTTATTTTTAACTCAGTGGGGAACAATCTAACTGAAAAGACAATGTGAGGAAAAAACCCCACAACTATTTCACAAACACAAAAAAATAAATCGGAGAAACCCACATGAAGCTTTGGAGAGGATTAATCCTCACTGGGATATATCAACTTTCCTGTTAATTTCAGTCTTTCAAGGAGGATAAATAGCTCTGGGTTTAAAACACAGACCAGGGAGACTAAAGACATCAGTTCTCTTCCTCGCTCTGACTAAACTCTCTACATGACCTTGAAGATAAAAGGTTTTAGTTTGAAATTGCACTCAAGTTACCTGCATATGCCCATATCAGCCTTTTGCAAATGTACTGGTTCCACAGGTGTCTGCTTTGCTCTGAGATAGTGCTCTCACAATCTGGGGATGAAATTCAGAGCCTAGTCTTCCCAAGCTTTAGCATCCTATCTTGCTCCTGCATAAAACAGCCATAATGACTCTTACCTGGTTGTACCTGTGAGGCTCCATTCATTTGTACAATATTCATAAAGCTTTCTGAGATCCCCAATAAAAGCTTATACAGAGCTACAAATTGTTGTTTAATGGTGGAAAATAGAAACACGGCATGTGGAATGCAAATGAGAGGGAGATGTGGTGGCTTTGCTCTGGCAGGCTGAGGTTCCCTCCTTCCACTGAGGGTCAGCCAGCCTGAAAATGTGGATGCAACAAAGCTGTGCCTAACTACATGAAGCCTGTTAGCACAAGGTTCTCAAGAGCAGCAGAGGTTCCTTCAAACAAGGTTGTACAAGTGGCAATTTGTACAAAAAGGAAAACAAAACTGAGTGTCCACTGTTTGTCCCTCTCATCCCATAAGCTAAAAAATTCACACATGCAGTTATGTTCCCCCTTCTTTACTTTTAATTGATATTATTAATATATCTAGGTTGTTTAATAAAAACATTTCTAGGGCAGGTGAACAGGAGGTGACACAAGGAACTGGCTGATGCATAGTTGCTTTCATGCCGTTTTAGAATTAATGTAAAGTACAGCATACAAAATCATTTAATCTTGTCTACCCTTTCCTCAACTTGATTCAGTCCCTGCTGCACAAACCATTATTTAGCAAAAGCCAGCCTCCTGTTCAGTCTTGCCCTGTTTGGTACAATGTTCTGTGAATTTGGAATGTCCCCATTTTCCTGCCCTTCCCAACCACAACTACCAGCACTCAGCCATCAGAGTGGATCCAGACTTGCTGAGGAGCAGCTCAAACTGCCTGCCCCATCCCCTCCTCTCCCTCCATGCTTGCCAAGGTACAAAACCCCCTAACCCCCCCCAAGAAAGCACTTTTATAGCTGCAGGGGTAATGTGCAATTCAGTGCATCAATCCCACCAGGCAGGTGTGACACGGGTGAGGCAGATCCTCCTTCAGCCCTCAGTGCTGAAATACGCCAGGAGAAAATGATTTTAAAATATCCCAGAGCCATTATCTCAGCCATCAATGGGACCTTGACTGTTTAACAGACTATAGATTAAGTGTTTGTAGATCCAAAGCTCTTCCAACACAAAAAAAATATTCCTTCTGCTTTAGAACTGAGGCATGGGATGCTCACTTCCAGAGAAGGGAGAAAAGCTGAATATTCACTTCCTTCCATTCAAGACGACCAGCTCAGGTTTTAATGCTCAACTCAGTTTACAAGAAGTAAAAACCCTTCAGTACCATTATTTTTAATCATAAGATCTCATCTAATATCCTCTTAGGAAAAAGTAAGAACTTTTTTTTACAGAGCACTGTAAAGAAAAATTTAAATATGAAACTGAGTATAAGGTTTGCACAAGTCTGCTTCTAGGGGATTGTCTATAAGTGGAACTATAATACCGAACTATGTCAGTGCTTGGTCACTTTAAGAATAAGGTCAGTGTCATATTAGGTTTCCTTATTTTGCTTCTTGGGTTAATATCATGCTATCAAACCTCCGATAAGAATTTCAAGAAGGTTTCCTATCATGTAATCTAGTTAAATCCATTAAGAAAGAGAAGAGATACATAAATTAAGTTTTTGCCATATGTAACTTAGAGATAATCAACATTATATATGAACAGGAGAACACATTTTCCTCCCAAGAACTGTGAGTATTAATCTCAAAATATTCAATATCACAGAAAGGTAATTCTTTTTGATTTGCCATAAAATTCTCAGGCATCATCTGTAATTTACTAGCTTGCTCATAAACTCATCCACCTCCAAAGCCATATATTTCCAGACAGGCAGCAGAATTCTGGTGAACATTAAAATATTCAGAACACCTTGTAATGCTGTGTACTCCACTTGTGGATTTCACCTATGATCTGTAGTGTTTCTCACCAAGGGCTGTACCCCAAAGGAAGTGGCCAGCTTGGTGGCCAGCAGAAGGAAAGGGAGAAGCAGGAGGAACGTACTGAGAAATGCGATGTCAGCAGGAGAATCAATAAAAAGGATATCCTCAAGTTAAAATCATTTTAGTAAAAGCTGAGGCAAATACAACAGAGAGAAATATTTTCTCACAAGACTTTTACTTTCACTCAGCAACGTTATAACCCTAAGAGTGGCTGACCTCATTCTGGAGTGTCTCCCTTGCTGCACTGGGTGTATTATCAGCAAGCAAACCCTCTGGACAACAACTAACTGCTCCTGTATCTATAGGATGTTGAAGACTTTTTGTGTACCAACAATTTATAAACAATAAATTCCCACTAGTGAGAAATGAAGACCTTATCACAAGTGGGGTAGCTTTAAAATAGCTGGACCTCCTCCAGGATGAAAATCAGAAGCAAACGTAAATTATTTTTATATGTCACTGGAAAGACACTTTTTCCTAGATTTGTAAATTCTTACACTTGACCTAGAACTTCTGTGTCAAGGACCATTAATTATCTTTTGACATGTTATACTAAAGCAAACACCATTTTCTGAAGATTTGCTTGAGTTTAAAAGGATGGACTAAATTAACCGAGCTCAATCATATAAAAGACATATTCATTTGACTGTATTTTTTCCTTAGCTGGCAGCTCCACCACTCCTGTCTTGTCTGCAAATTAAAAATGGCCTTTTTGATAATGCTGATTGTTTCCAGCAGTTTAGTATTGGTGATTCATGGCTGTGGGATATTGACAGGAGGTACAGAAAATATCAAGAGCAATATCTAACAGATCCTGTGACTGCTTCCATATAAACCTTCCTCCCTTCCAGAGTTTTGGATTCCTAGGATCATATTTGAACAGCATTCCCTTCTCTGGGATGATTTACTAAAACTGGTTAGTGTCTTTAAGGTTCAGAAAGATAAATTACCACTGTCTCTAAATGCACTCACTATGTGCAAGTCAGCAAAAAGCCCCAGGCCCTACAAGACAGCCAAGAACATGGAGTTGAATATAGAAGTGTAATATTTGAATAGTAGGAAAAAAAAAGATTAAAACTTCCTTCATTAAATAGGAGAAATATTTTTGTATTTATATTAAATATAAACATATTGAAAGTGAAATAACGTTCACAATGAAGTATATCGAGAACCTGACAGTTCTTTTTAAAAGAGTCAGTACTGCATCCTTTCCATCTCCTTGAGTACAATGTCAAATTGTTCCCTATTGTACATTTATTAACATTTTGTCCAGTCTATATTTAAATGTGTCAACAACAGGGTTCCCACCATTTCTCTGTTCCACAATCTCTTCTCCTCAGATCTAAAATTACCCTGTCACAATTTCCTGCCATTAGCTCTATTTAACCCTCTAGATCCATCCTAAAAAAGGTTCTCTTCAGCGTGAGATTTACTCCATTCTACCATGTCCCCACTTGCTCTCTACTATTGGGCAAACAAGCTACCACAGGTGGCAAAACTCTTGTCACTACATCGAGTTCAAGGCTGTTAAATCTTTCATATTAAAACACATTTTTTCCACTGCTCATTACTGATGTGCTAGAAATCTTGCTAGAAATTTTTCGTCCTGCCTCAAGCTGAGTTTGGGGGATTTTTTTAGATTATTTCAGTCAAAATAATTGTGCTATTAGCCAACAGGAAAATGTCCTGTCTTAGAACTCCAGTGACATTTCCTTTGAGCAGGCCGAGCATGGCAGATTAAGAACAGAAACTAGAAATATGAATAATCTTCTCTCCCATTCCTTCTCTTTTTTTTGGTTATACACCCTTAATTTGAGCAAAACCTTTCTTTAATCTCTCAAGACAGACTCAATAGGAAAAACTGCATTTCACAGACAGCCACCTATTGCTTTCATTAGCACTGTGATTGGCCTTGTGAGTTCCCATTTTCTGGAGCCTTTCTGGCAGCCTGTCCTGCAGGGCACTGATTATCCTCAATAATCAGTGGAAGCTGAGCACGCTACCCACAGCACAGGAGCCCCTCAGCCACTGACAGGAGCAGGTACTTAAGATTAGCAACATATCAAAAACATCACAGGAGCAGCCACTTGATGATATTAAAACTGCTCTTTCAACCAAAAAAAAAAAAAAAAGCCAAAACCCCAAAGGAAGTCTTATTCCTGCTATGAGCAGGGCCTGCTGATTTAAACGTGTTATTAACTGTAGGGAAATGTGGTGAAACTCTTCCAGCAGAAGGAAGTTGAGGGGAAAAAATGGAAGAGAATTGTGATCTACAGCATGTGCTTTGCACTGTACAGGACCATCCATCATGGGACACAAAGCCTTCCATGTTCATGCCCTAATAACTGCTATGGAAATCAGGGGTGGAAGATGAGCATGGCACAAGGGGAAGTTTGATAAAAGCAAGTTTCAGCATATGCTATAAAGTAACACCAACAATTTCAAGTATCTCAGGACAGAGATCTGTCTCTGTGGCCCATCAAGTCCAATTTAAGGCTTGTTTGAGCAAATTCGTTCCTTCCTACTGCTGAGTACGTCCTTCAGAACCAAGTGGTATCATGTGGCTGTCCAAATATTATCTGATCATTTACTTGAGTAACTTTTCTACAGCTCCAAAGCTTAGATGATCTATTCACTGGAACAGACAGAATGGACTGAGTAGTCCCTCAAAATGAGCAGAGATGAATATTGCAAATATAAGACTTGCAGCCAAGTCTTCCACTTGATAGTTCATATGAGCAATACAGGTGAGTTTGGATAAAAAATGATGGTTCCCACCAGTTGCATAATGAATATCAGATAGAAAGGAGAGCCACTGTCATTCTAAATGAAATACTCAAGGCAAACTACTCTGTTTGCCAAATCTTAAATGAATTCAAATAGACCAAATAATACCAAATCTGCAAATCAATAAAAAATACCTTGGGATAGTTCTCTTTTTACCTGGCTTTGCTCTGGGGGTGGGGGGTAAAATAAATGTTCCTCCAATTGCAGAACTTTCTGGTCAGTAATGTTTTGCAAAATACAGCAGTGTGAACTTGCTAGTAGAATTTTTGGGGGGAAGACAAAAAGACAAAAACCAGGAAAAATAAGGATTGCGATGTCTCCAGATGGTACAGAACAGTAACTATTCTACATTAAAAAGTGGGATATCCCTTTGGAGTGTCTTGATATTCTATGGATTCCTTAAAAATTCTGGGGACCACATAATTTGCAGGTGTTAGAAACGGTTAGATTTTTTTAATACTTTACACCTTTTAAGAATTTATGCAGAACTGAATGAGGAACAGGAATTACAAAAGTATAATTCAATGCAAAAAGAAAAACAGGAAACATGACTGCAGCAACATTACATTCATATATTTACAGTATAATATGTATTAAAAAAGAGCCCTTATAATCTCATAAAGTTGTTTACACTCCCAATACCTAATTATGGAAAACAATTAAGAATTCTCAAAAGACATAGAATGGAAAATTGGCTATTAGTCTTATAAGTGAAATGGAGATGCTCTTTAATGCATTTCCATTTCATAGGTACAATAAAAGTCAATTAGATGTAAAAGGTCTATAAAAAATGAATGTTCTGCATTCACACCATCCATGACCAAAATGCTCTTCATTATCAAGTATGGCCTATATGATGCTTGGAATACCACCAACACATTCATTTAGAAGAACTTCGAATTCTACAGCTCAAATACTACAACTGAACTCGTGGTAACTGCAAAATATTCTGACTTACGTGTCACAGGAGAAATGAATGATACGAAGTCCTTTGGATTTTCTGTAGGGGAGGATTGCAGATGTGGAGATGCCACTCACAAGGGGTGCAAAGTCTGTGAACAGCCACGTTCCCACAGTTATGCCTGAACACAGCTTCCAGATGTGCTGCCACTAGCACAGCTGGGAATCCCAGGGTGCCAAACAAACAGCAAAGCTTCCATGAGAAGCTCAGGAGCAGTTAGCTTGGGCTGAACCCTGTGCTGCTGTGATCAAAGAGCTTCTGCTAGCCAAGATATTCAGTTTTAAAGCTAGCTCTGCTGCTTTTGCACAAGCTGCTGTTATATATGCCATTGTTCAGATCGATCTGTCAGCTATTGCCATTGAATAAGGAGCTGCTTGTGAGTCTTATAATTCCCAAAAGATTCCACATTGTGTGTATTTGGAAAATACTTCCCACTCCACAACCTCCAGTATGTGTAAAAAGAGGTATTATTTTCTTTAAAAACAGGTATTATTTTCTTTAAAGCTTCTGATGATTTGAGCACACGAGGCCAACACATCAGTTTGGAACTAGACAATTACCACTTCCCTTCTTGGCTCCCTCTTTTGTGGCCCAACATTTCACAGAAGCTGAAAGCAAGCGAGCTGAATCCTGCCGTCAATTTTAACTCTCCCTGGAAAGAGATGTGAATAAATGACTGAAAATGCTTTTCCTGTTGCACAGTTTGCATTTGTGGTGCCCTCACTTATTGCAATCTCACAGCAGCAACACGTGCCCTGGTCACCACGTGGCCACAAGGGTTGTTGTGATTCTGCAGTTCCCAAGCTTGTAGCTTGCTTAGGAAGGATTAGCCCATCTGCTCCTCTGTTCCACAAAGAGCCAGGAGATTTAGTCTGCACTGAGTGCTTTCTGGGATCTGCTCAGACTGGTGTTTCGACTGGAAGGTGATCTCACTAAGGTTTAAAACCCCAGCTGGAAAGACCCTCTGTAGCACAGAAACCTCTGTGCTGAGCCGGCACCACCCTGGTTCCAGGGATTCTGCTGCTGCCTGTTGAAATGTTGGGTCTTTGTACTTTATCATGGCTGGTTTCCTCACAGTGGAATTCACTACTCCACAGTACCCATTTCATCCTATATTCCTAGCCATTTTTTATTAAACAAAAGCCTTCAGCATTTTTTAAATATCAAGGGGATTTTTAAAATGATATTTATTTAATTATTACTTCTGGCCTTATGTTTATTAATGCAGTGTCTTTCCCAGCCTCCCTTCTGATCCTGTAGATGTGTAAGAGAGAGAGGGATCTTAGGATACTGCCTTTGTTTTTTTAATCTGTTTGCATTTTAAAACTACATTATTTATTTAGTATTACTGAATTTTAATGTTTAAATGAGTGATTCCTTGTTTAAACAAACAGAATAAAACAAGAAATGGAGAGTGCTTCATACGTAAGAGCAGTGTTCTAATTCTGCTGCCATCAGAATGATTGTCTAGGCAGGACAGGGCTGCTGCTCTTAGGCATTACCATATACAAATAACCACAGCTAATATTGGTAGGGGCCCAAGATTCTGAGGCAAAGATGAGTTTTTCCCATCAAGAGCTAAATAGCACCAGCACAGAGCAGCTCATTTCAGAGTTACAAGGTGGTTCCTGAAAGAGAAATGTAGCTGTTATCCAATCCAGGGACTCTAAAGGCTGTTCTCCTCAAGGAATGGAACAATAAGCAAATCCCCTTGGAAGCCTAAGGTAAAAGGAGGTAGATAAATCTAAAACATTCAAGGATCTAAGGGGAGGGCATGGAGAAAAATATGCCTGATGGAAGACCAGCATCAAGCGGACAACGAGCGCAACCAGAACTGAAAAAGAGACAATTTTGTCTTCTGGTAGACCTCAAATTTTGTGTGGGACCACACAGACCTGTACAAGTCATGGGTGGTGCAATTTCCACCTTGGTGTTGATTTTCAGTGTTGTGGAGAATTGAGTGGGCTCCAAAGGTCAGATATTTTGCATGAAAACTGTTTTGTGAGAAGGTTTCTTTATCTTCTATCCTACAAAAAGCTGAAGCTACAGACACAGAGTATTTTTAACCAAAGTCCTCTCAATCTCACAAATATCTCATCATCAGAAGAAAATTTACAACATATTGGGATGTTTTTCAAAACTACACTTAAGCTTAAAAGCCCATCAGAACTTCAGTGTAAAGCAAAAATGAAATCAGATTAATGACTGTACAAGTTAATTCATTTGCACTGATAATGGTCCATTTGATCTAACCACGATTTACCATGCACTGCCTCACCCACGGTTACTACAGCACCAATGCATACATGCAGCTTCTGTCTGGATACATCATTACAAATGTTCTGTCGCACAGCAGAGTACACAGGGAAAAAAAGGCAGCAGCAGAGAGGCCAGCCTTCCAAGATGTGCTAAGCGCTAGAGAAATGATTCTGCCACAGCAGAACTGAAAAAAGCCAACGTGCTGCTGCACCCAGCCCTCTCCAGCACCGTGCAGCAGGAACAGGCGCCCTAGGGAGACAGGCTCTCGCTGCGCTCGGCTGCCCGGGGTGCCGAGGCTGCGGCGGTGGAAGGCGATCTCTCCGGGGACCTTCTCTGATCCCCAGAGGCCTCTCGCAGCCACAGCGAGCAGAGCCGAGAGCAGCGTGGAGAGCGAGTGAGCACCGTGAGGAGAAGCCAAGCAGGGAGGACTCAGCAGCTCTGCATCCCAACTGAGATTTATTCAGCTGATGGGCAGAGACTGAGTCAGGGCACCGGGAGTTTCACATGGAAGGACCGAACCTCCTGTGCTCTGCTCCGAGTGACCCCAAACACAGGTGACAGGGGGTTTCATACCCCCAGGGTACCAGGGGAGGGGGCACAAACATGAGCAATTGGGAGCGCCCCAGGGTGTGGTGCAGGGGTGAGGGACAGGTCACACAGCAATGGGAGAACAGGGGAATGGGGTTACACCTGTGAGGGCCAATGCATAACGAAATAACAGAGACTTTTCTAGAACTTGGGGCAGGGGTGAAAGGAGAATGGCAGGGGAGAGAGAGGGATCCTCTCGCTCCACCAGGGGAGGGGACAGATAATTGACAGGGAGAGCATACAGGGTCCGAACAGGGGTACATGGAACAAGCCAAAATACAATGAACCAATAAAAACCGCTGCATCATCAGGCCACAGCGGCAGACAAGCATAGAGCCCCCTGAGCTGTGCCAGGCACCCCAAAAGGGTTAACCCTGGCTGCCAGGGGTAGCACACACACAGCTGTTTAGCACAGCCTGACTAATTGCAGCGTTGGCGAGGCTGGAGCGCTGCCGAGCCCCGCGCTCATGCGCGATGCGCCGGGTGAGGCATTGATCTCCGTGCGCTTTAAATACCCAGAGAAGTCCGCAAAGCTGCAAGAAGATCACATCGATATATTTACCCCACAGGCTTCCCCTCTCCCCTGCCGTCATTCTGCTCGGTGCCTACTAAAGGTCTGTTGTGAAACAGTCTCCTGAGCCCTGGTGTGTTGTAGCTTTCTCTAATGCGAGCTGAATTTCCCTTGGTAACAGGGACACAGCACCTCAGCAGTATTCCCAGTGTCCCCTCTGAAAAGCTTATCATTTGATAGTGGAGATATTCAAAATGGCATCTAGTGTTTTCTTCATAAGACTTCAGTGCTGAATTATTGATGAATTAAAGTGTAATTTTAAAGGACCTGAAATTTAGCAGAACAGCTGGGGAAGTGATAAATAGAGGGCTGGCACATTTCCTCGGTGATAAGTTTTGCCTCTAACAGTACTACATCCAATTTCAAGGTCAGGACTCGCATTCTCAGGCAGGATTTAGTTTAGGAAGAAAACCAGCAAGGCACAAACATAAACTCCCTCACCTCCACAACTTCTATATGAGGCAGGGAGGTGTTGTGATGCCCATTACACAGAAAACTGCATCTCCTGAGACAAAGAGTCCTGTCCAAAGCCTGACACCACTCACCAGAGAGATGTTTCAACTACAGCATCTCTGAGAGCTGGCTAAAGATTTTTCAGTTATATATCTGTTGGCTTTTTCCTGGAAGATGTTGATAAATTGAAGTCAAAACTTAAAATGAACACCTATGTCTGTATCAACGAAGACAGATACCCAAAAAAAGGAGAATGGCTTAACCAGGCTCAGTTTGGCAGTAAGAGAATCTAAATAAGTAAAAGAGAACTCTTATTCTGACCAGAGTGAGAGGTTTAAAACTTTGCTACAGTAAGCACAGACTTTACCAAGGAAAATGAGTACCTGTCCTACAGCTCGGGAGGAGCATCTTTCCTTCTTTGTTGCAAAATGTTGCAACATCTCACATGACAGGAGGCAGTCCTTCTGCCCTTTCCTACTAATTGCTTCTGAAGTCCAGATCAAATAATATCCACAAAATTTTGCAGAAAGATAAATTAGGTTGTCATGACTGGGAACACAGTTGTCTTGATCTTACAGATGTATCAAAACAAAAATAAAATTGGCTTTTTCCTTCCAGTAGGCTTTCTGGTACCAGAGGAGAACTAGAGCAAGTTCCAGCTCATTGTGATGTGGGGTAGAACTTGTTCAACAGAGAGGAAAACACTATGAGACAAGTTATTTCTGACTAAGAGAATCTTGTTGTAGAGAATACAGAATAAATAGAGGCAGGAAAAAGGCAATTCAATTTCATGCTAATTTCAGCATACAGTTCTGGAAAGTGCAGGTATAAATTTATCAGCATCTATTTTTAAATTATCAAGCAATAAATATATTGTTAAGATTATTCCTCTTGATCAGTTCACCTCTAAAATCTAATTGTTTAGGGAATCCCTTTTAGTAAAATTTTGCTTTATTTAATCCCTCAGTTTTATCAGCTTTCAGGGTGCCCTAATAAATATAGATTTACTTATTATATATCTCTAAATGAGGAGATGCTAATACAGCCGCTTTTAAACTTATTGAGTTAATAAAGGTCAGTCCAAATCAATCCTGTGAGCTGCCATTTGGTACTTGTGCCACACAGACCCTACTGACAGCCTTGTGATCTGCAAATATGATTCTTAGTGACATCTTTTCACTGCAGACCTTTGAAAGGACCCTGTTTGAACTGTTTTCCAATAATGTCACAACAACACATCACTGGAGGTGTAGAGTGAGCATTTTTCCTCCATCTGGACTAATTTATCCAGCTGTTTCTTGGCCTAGTTAATTCTCAATTGAGAAATAAAAAGAAAACAAAACACAATTTTAATTATTTTGACTTATTTGTTAATAGAATTCTGGAATATGTCTCTGGTAAAAAGTGCGAAGAGAATGGCAAAGGTAAAAGGAAATCTTTAAAACAGAAAAAATTTATGCTGGCTTTCAATCTGAAGTTACCATAGCAGCCACTTCAACACACCTGAAGACTGGAGAGAAACAGATAAATAAAACCTGGCAGAGATCATGTTAAAAGCTAAAGGTCTGTTTAAGAGCTTCCCTATTTGCATGCATGAAAACAAGCAGAGCTGTGTGTTGTTTTGATTCCTGGCACCCCTGACTTGACAGAAGCATGCAGAAGGTCTCCTTGGTCCTCATTTCCTGTGGCAGTATTCTGCAGGCATCCTTTGTGAATTAATTTCTGGTAGGTTTATATAATAATACAGCTCCACAGAAGCCATACTGTCTGATGATGAATGAGTGTTTCTTTTCAGTTTTCTACAAATGAAAAAGAATGCCTAATCCCAGGCATCCCTATCAACTCCCTAAGAATAACCTAATCTGATGTGAGATCTCTGAATTTAATGCAGACTTCTAATGCTTATCTAATGACAAAGTGATTTGTGTTTGCAAGTCTTGGGGGATTCTCTCATGCATGTTTTATATTCATGTATACACAAAATCGAAATCTATATGATAAACTGTATCCAGTTGATATACAGAGATGTGTCATTGATCTTTTACATACTGAACTACTTCATTGTAACATTTCAAACCACTGGGTCCTTGTTTACATGGCTGAATGGCAAAACTATTTTATCATTGTGAATTATGTCATCCATCAGATTAGCTAAACCACCGTAGTTAACCATGGTCACATCAAGATGCTGGATCCTGCAGATTGCCTATAGCCAATACAATTAATTTTCAAAGTTCATAAAACTAATAGCAAAAGTAACACCAAAGAGATATGACTGGTGTGTAGGTCAAACACAGCTCAGTTTGGCTTCAAAAACCTCCACAGTGATGAAGAGGGATTCTTGCTTGAAGTTTATTGTTTTTAAGAAGGGATTTCCTCATTGTTACTTTGCTGGGTACAAGTGAACAACAGAGAGCATAAATAGATCTCCTCAAAAGTTAATAAAGAAAATACTTAAACTGCATAGCTGGGATTCTCCTCTGTTACTTAGGTACACGACAAACTCCTCTCCATGCAGGATGGAAATCAGGAAGGAGATTACCCGGTTCAGTTCTACAACAGTGTTAATGAGATTTAATCTCAGTGGGGCTCTCTCGGTGTGTGTCAATTATGCCATTTTACCTGTCCTTTTGGCTTTTATTTCTCCAGTGACTTCTCTGTGCAGTTTTCCAAGTAACAATGAATAACAGTAATGAAAACTTGCATTTTAATGCAGCTTTTGTTTGAAAAAATAAACACACAGCAACAGGATATAATTCAGGCTCTGACTACAGAAGAGTGCTTAAGGAAATTATTAACTTTAGACCTATGCAGTGGTCTTACAAATGCTAAAGCACTTTCCTGAGTACGTTTTGCAGACATTTTAGTCTGCATAATATTTTTCTATATCACCCAAGATGCAGAAATTATTATTTTCCCTGAAGCTTTATATTTTTGCTACTGAGAGTGTTTATGGAAGTTCAATCCCCATCACTTTGAGGATCATATTTCTACGTCAGTTGAGGCAGTCCCTGTCTCAAAGATATTATGATGTTACATGGACAAGGAAGACAAATGTGAGAGAACTGAGGGCAATAAAAGAGTACCAGTAAGTAACCACCAAAAAATGAGAGCTGGGAGAGCACAAACCCAAAATATATAATATGCTTTTCAGAAAGAAAAATGGAGCTGAAGGATGTTAATAGTAGGAAAGGAAGGCTAATCTGTTGTCATGCATTCCCATTGACTTCAAATACACAATATTTTGGAGCTTAGACTTAATTTTTGACTCCTAACTTTTACTGGCTTGGAAAGTTAGAGCACCTGCTTTTGATATGCAACCACAAAATTGAATGTCCCAATGTCCATTCAAATCCAGTGCTGTGAAATTGCTTAGAAGGAGAGTGGAAGTGTGCAGCAAGAATTTAACTTTTCTGACAGATTCAAATTCAGTTATTCTTGAGTATAATTTATGTAATTTTTCTCATGTGGAAATTAGCGACTGAAATTTTTAACCAAATTAAATTGTGTGTGAAGAGATGAAATTCATAAAATATTTATCAAAAGACTCCTGAGTAAACCTAAAAAGAAAAAAAGGAAAAAAAATCAGCTCACATAGAGAGGTCAAGCTAACAGCCAAGTGTGAATCTGTTCAGTCATCCGAAAGCATTGATGATTGCCATGTCATCAATGCAAAGATATAATTACCAACTAGACCTAAATCTCAGTTTGTGCAAGGATTGCAAATTTGCTTAATTAAGACCAGCCACCCATAAAGCCCAAATGGTTGTCAGTTCAGAAAAATCTCACTGCAATCTGCTGAAGTTTGTGTGCTAAAAACAAGTGTCACCAGGATTGGCAGGATGGTCTCGTGGTTTAAAAAGTAAGTTTATTTGGAACTTGGACATGCTTCCTTCACTTGAGACCTTCAACCTGCACTTCAAATACTATTTAATTCAATTTCTTATCTGCAAAGTGAGGATAATAATATGTTTTTCCTAAAGCATTTCATGATTCTTGGCTGAAAGGACCTATAGAAGTGTAAATTTATTATTATACAAATTGTTGTTGAGAATGACTCTGTGGCAGCTAACTGTACTTTCTTCACTTCAAAAACACATCATCTCTTCCAAGGGAATTCTCTCCTAATCCCAAAATATACTTTCATTGTATTAAATTACCATGAAAAAGCCTCGAGGGACAAGTTCCCACATTTTCATTCGTTCTTTCTTCAGTCAGTGTGAAGTTAGTAAATAATTTAAATTTAAATTTATTTGTTTAAATAATGACCGAGTGGAAACCGATTAAGGAATTAAGGATTGAGTCAGGAAAGTATCATTTTCCTATGCACGTGGAGGAGGAAGCAATTGACCTTCCCTAGGCATTACCTTTGTTAGAACACAATAAAATAGATTGGGTAGGTTGTTATTATTATTAGTTAAGAAAAACACCCCTCAGCATCACACAATATGCACTCCAGCTCTCATTTGTCATGCTAAATTTATTCAGATGGATTTTAAAACAGCTAAAATTATTTACTCTAAATTTAAGCTTATCAGAGAAGCAAAGCACATCGTTTTATTCCTAAAATCTTCAGGAGCATCTCTAGGCGGATTGATTAAAAAAACCAAAAAAAAATCGCACCAAAGCCAAACAAACAAAAAATCAGGATTAAAAGATTCCTGAGTTCAAAATGCATTCGCAAAAAGTACATCCATAACAATGTTCTTATTTTCAACTCAGCACTCCTGTCTGAAAAATCACGTCTGAATGATAGCCCCCTAAAGCTGATAAATGTCTTTATTTTGACTAAACTACATCTGGCAGACAGTTCCCAAAGCCTTTCACAGTCCACTTAAATTCAGAGTTTTATTTTAAATATACAAGCATTACTCCATTCTCCATCTCCACTTCAATACAGAAGTACTGCTAAGCAGATGACAAATACTAACAATTTAATGGTGCATAAAATTCATCCCGTTGATAATGCCACTCTCTTTCTGTCCAGGTTCAAATACTCTAGAAGTCATTCAGAAATTGAATTCAATATTTGATCTTCATGCACTTGGATTCAAAAGAAAATAAACAAATTACACATCACCACGAAGTCTCTTTTAAGACACTCAACACCACAGCTATCAAACAGGTCTTTCCAAGAAAGAGCAGATCTCTGCAGAAGATTTTCTTTTCTATGAACAGAATTTATTTCATTTCCTGGAGAATGGGTAAAAAAAATCAAAGTTTCTTTGGAAATGTTCCCTGTTGTTTTGTTTTACAGGGAAAAGTAGCAATAACATTCTAGTCATGAAACTCACAGAAGGCTCAACTGAACATCTCCAACCAAACTCGGCATTTTTACCATCACAGCACCCAGAGAACAGCCCCATTACAAGTTGGCTGGAAGAAAACAGACATTTTCCCCAATCCAGTGTGCTCTAAAGTTTGCATGATGTGATCAGCAGAGCAGGCTCTTTTTACAAAATTCTCCCGGTTTGCTTAAGTTTCTCATTTGCACAGAGGCTGAATGGTCTAAGTGCTCTCTTCATCAATTGCTTGAGTCCAGGTCATTGCTGTCTCCTGCTCTTTCCTTCCCTGCACTGACTGCTCAGCCACTTCCACCGCCTTCAGCAGACTATCCTTTCTCTCATAAGAAACTGAGAGAGAAAGCAGACACTTTTTCATAGGAGGCTGGAAGTGAATGGGGTCTTTGATTATTCTTGCACAGCTCTATTTCCACAGGTTGGCAACCACAATGAAAACTTCAGGGACCTCGACTTTGAGTATCACTTGCTGGGGATTAGCAGAATCCATGTTTTTTCCCACCATGCCCTGCCCATGGCTTGTAATTTTATCACAGATCCTGTCTTTCATCTCTCTATTTTCAGACACCTGATGGCTCTAAATTTTTCAGGCATCTTTTCATTCAACTCAATCCTCATTCTGGGACACCAGTTACAATATTAAGCATATCTTTGCTTTGACATTTTATTAGACAGACATCAAAATGTGTGTTAGAAACACATTTCAAGATACTTCAATGCAGTGAAAACATTTTCCTCCAAACTCCCTGTGAATACTGTTATCCCTTTGTGCAACATTTCACTGTAGTATTAATTCCTCAGGGTCAGGATCTGTTGTTTTATTTGTCTGTAGAGTGCCACAAACATCTGTGGCTCTGTAAAAAATAAAAGTCATGAAAATACCATGTTCTTATTTTTCCTTAACAGTTTCTTGTCTCTCTCACTTATTAATGCAAAGTCAGCTTGAAAGTTTATCACAAGTACACTGACCTTTGCTTTAGGTTTTGTCTTAAAATAGACACACAGTATTGTAGAACAAGTCAAAAGCCTTGCCCATCTTCTGCTGTTTTGCTAAGTGGCAATGGCTCAGATGTCTCACTCTGCTATTTCAAGTGGTTAACTGCATTATCTAAAGTAAGCCTTGATTGTCAAAGCTTGAGCCCATATCCTTCCCTGTTTTCTCTGAAGGTAATGCAATTTCAGATAAACGATTATTTCATCTGATGAGAAAATAGAATGGCAATGCTCTCTCTAATGCACTGAAAGGATCTGAGCACTAATGTCCTAATACACTGTAATGAACATTAAGAAAACATCTTTTCATCTTGTGAAAGGGAAAAATTTTGATTGCAGAAATGCGTCTGTGATAGCAACGCTACACAGCATTGCATATTCAGCCCAGGCTGATGATGCTTACAGAGCACACAACACAAAGCACTTCTTTTCTATATACTTTTGTTCCTGGGTTTTAAGTAAGATGTTCGAGGAAAGCGTGAGGGCAATATTTTGAAGTTACATAACACACTGTCAACCCTTCACAGTTAAAAATAAAAGCATTCAGACTCTGCTCCATAATTGTAATTTACAATGAAGAGTTGCAGAGACGTATTCTCCTAAAGAATTTCAGTATTTCTCTTTTTAGCACTGTGAATCATCCCACTTCTCTCTTCAGGCAAGTTATACACACACAGAGTGACTTTATTGGATTAGGAACAAAAAGATCAGCTGCAAAGTGTCCTTGTTTTCTGCTTTTGTTGCTTACAGTCAATTGATAGAAAGTTGAATCAAACTACCAGTACATCCCTCAAAGCTGTTGTTGGAATGCACTTCAGGTTTTGTTTCTCCCCAAAACTCTCCCATACCCTTCTCTTCTCCTAAGTGTTGCATTATTTGCAAGGTATGTTTACACCACAACTAGGGCAAAAAACTTCACGGTAAGAGAGGCAGGGGAGGACAAAGAGGAATTTGGGAAGGACTGGTAGGAAGATGCATGTGGCTGGCAGGGGAAACTCCTGACACAAAGGTGCTGCCAGACCTACAGAAAGGAGAAAGAGAAGCAGCATTTTTATTTTTTAATCATCCAGTTTGAGCAACTGAGGTGCCAGGAGACAACAAACTGTGGCTCAACTAACAATTACAATCCTGAATGTATATCTAAAAGCCTACCAGGAGAACAAGGTCCTTCCCTTCAATGATAGTCCTATTTGTAGCAGCTGTATTTTTCTATAAATTTTTAAGGCTTTTATTTCCAAAGGAATGATGAACTGCAAGCAACCACCTGCAACAATGCAATAATTGCAAAAAGAGATGTATTCTGAAGCATTTTCCATCCTGCCAACTGCTTGTTGGACAGGTTATGTTATTGAGAGAACAAAGTGTTTACTGTGTCAGCAGGGTAATTATATCTGGGAAAAAACCCCACATGAACATTGAGTCTCTCCCCAAAACAGAGGTGTGTGCTAAAATAATGATGTCTGTAGGAATATTCTCAACCTGAAAAGCATTTTCTCTTGCAAAGCTCCCAGCATGCCATCCTTTCCCCCCTATCTTCCAAAGGTGTCAGTCACCTTCTATCTTATCGCTGGGAGCACAATGCAGCCCAGTACTGCTGACTCCTTATCCTGGAAGAGCATTTAGTGATTAGAGGTTTCTCTTTTGTTTATGTATTCTTTCCAATAGCTCCCTCACTCTTAATAGTGGAAGAGACATTTATTTTGCCACTACAAAGTTTGTCTAAGGCTTCCAGTAACAACTTCTACAGATACCAGAAAGACTCAGAATGTTGCCAAGCCTTCTGTTAAGGGCTGAGGGTGAATTACAAAGCCCCGAAACTGAAATAGAGGCAGTAAAGATCATAACCTCAGGTTTGAAGTGTTAAAATAAGATTCTTGGAGGTCTTGAGTAAAATAAGTCTTTGACATAAAATACACTTAATTTTCCAGAGGTCTGAATAGGATTGACAAACTGTAAAATTATTACCGAAGATTTTAAAGCTCCAAATCGTAGTGTAGATTTTGGATCAAAATGAAAAAGAATTTCTTTATAAATACTAGGTTGAACCCTTTTAAGTATTTTGTACTAATTAAATTCTTTTAAAATTCATATTTATTAGTATTTCCAGTCTTTACATGAGAATCTCAGCAAGCTAACAGTGATATCTAGACTTAGAGATTACTGATGGAATTAGACTGTACTGATTGTTATCACACATAGCTAAGGAATTTACAATATTCCATGGTCACTATCTTGACCAATAAAATCATGGGGTTCAACACTGCAGACTCCACCAAGACCAAGAAACTGGTATAAGTCTCAATGATACTAAACAGAACACTCTCAACCAGCAAATAGCAATCAGAATTTTCTCTGTAGCTTTACTGCAATTTTTTTAAAATTCAACCCAAATTACTAAGTGCAGCTGCTTGAAATCAACATAATTTCATATGCCACATGATACAGCATTTTAACCATGACTGAGGAACGATGTAGAAGGCAAAGCAAATGGTAAAAATACTATATGTCATAATTTCTTGTAATATATATACCTGCACATTCAAATCCACCCCTCAACATCTTCTAAACCAAGATGCGAATTCTACAAATTCATTAATTCTGTAGTAACACAGGAATTTCAGTCAAGTTTAAAGGTATGGAATTGAGAATTAGTACTTGGTATTTTACTACTGCTAATTGAGGTATGAGATGACAGCTACCAGACCAGTCACAGAGGATTCTATTCCTCTGAAAGATAAGGGAAATGAGTGAAATATCAAATCAGTGTTTTTATGAGCAACTACAGGCCCTCAAAGGGAAGTGTATCAGGGGTTTGATAGTGTATATTTGAGTATTGTTGGGTAAAAATGAAAAACATTTACCTTCTACTTTACCAAAACCCTCAAAGGGGTATATTTGAGCCCAATATACAGTAACATGTAGAAAATCTAAGACATTAAAATGCAAGCAATTTTAAAAACTTCCAAACCTACTAACTTGGCTTCAAGATGAGAAATTCCAAGGCAGATGTCTATGATCTACCTGCCAAGTACAGTGCATCAAATGTCATGCTTCTTTCCCAGGTAGGACAGGGAATATTTGAGTGTGCTGGTGGAAACTCAGCAAGACCCAGGAGATGCTGGTGTCAGTCACTCCATGAGTACAAGGCAGAGAGTCCCACTCAGTTGTGAAAGCAGGCCCTGGGAGGAATTTGTCCTTGCAAATGTTTTTGAGGGAGCTTGGTGTCCCAGATTTCCCTTTGTGCTGGATCTGCTCTGTGCCACCTCATCCCTTCTGTGTTTGACCATTAGCACACATACCAAGGCTGCTTCTTTGCTCTAAGGAATTTTCTTCACGGCTGCCTTACACATTCAAAAAGGCAGTGACCGCATGGAAGACCTTCATGACACATTGTTTATCAATCACTTTGGTTACATTGATAGCAACCCAAAAGAATGGCAAACCAGCCATTCATGTTCAAACAAGAATGATTCGGAGCAGCTTTTTGGTCCCCACAGAAACTTCTGTGAGCAAAATCAAATTTTGAAACCAGTACACCTTCCAGGAAAAACAAGCCTGTTTTTCTGTAGATAACACTGGTTTAGTGTTAACACACAATGTTTATTAGGTTCTGATATTTTGAAAAGCAAGTGAAATTGAGCTTTTGATTACCAGTCTAAGGCCATTCAGGAATTTACTCTTTCTTCCATTGTTATGATTAGTACATCATTTTCACACTACAGAGGAAAAAAACTACAGCATGCACCAGTCTGTAGGAAACCCTCTATTGCCAAACTTTTGTCCTGCTTTTGGCTGGGATAAGGCTCATTTTTTTCTTAGTAGCCAGTACAGTGCCTTTGTTTCAGGTACAGAATAAGGCTGATAACACACTGATGCTTTCTGTCAAAACTAAAAAAAACAATCAAAAGTGGTCTCATAATGACTGGGAGACCTCCCTCAGCTCTCAAGAGTGCATTAGATCCCATCGACCTGTGTATGTCTATTTTGTTTGAATGCTCCCTAACCTATAAGGTCTCATTTGGCTCATCAGAGGGAGAGCTCCATGTACTCCCTCACCTCACTCACATGAAAATTAACCCTCCCTATCCTGTCCAGGCCCATCCTTCTGATGAGCTTGTGCACATCCATTACCGTGCTGCTCTTGTGTGAGCTATCCCACCACATCTGCAGTTCAGATGATTCTGTAGCTCCAAAAGTGCACACAGACCCAAACTCCTCCTGTTTTTTCCCTACACCACGTGTATGAGCAGACAGACCCTTCAAATGGGCATTTGGTCATGTTCATTTCCCAGAAAACGCATGGAATTTCCCTGAAATGATGTCCTGTAGGCATTTCCTCATTGTGTGCATAGGCTTGGTGTGGGGCCCCTTCAGTGTTGTGGATTAAGAGCTCTCTTCTGTCTACAAAACCCCACATCCTTTGCTATCCAACTCAGTGCACACCTTTTTCACTTGATAGTGGGTCATTATTCCTTTCTCCAACTGCTCCTACTTTCTCACCCAGCCTTTTGGCAAAGTAACTTTTGACCTACTCAGTAAGGCAGATCCCATCCCTCCTCAGCAGTCTTTTATTCTTAAGAAAAATCCCACAGTCATAGAAATAGAAAATTTGCTGTGAAAACCAGCTTTACAACCAGGTGCCCACCTGTAGGATCTACCCACTCCTTCTCAAGCCACACTGAGAAGACTGTCAATAAAAATATTTTCTAATTAAATGCGTTGATCGTTTCTAATTTGCATCCACCCTGCAAGCAAGAGCAGTCAGGCCTGAGTTATTTTCCACTGAGTTAAAACCAAGACATAGAAGCTGCAGCAACCCAAAGCTGTTAGCAAACCAAGCAATGTGTCTCAACATCCAGGGGAAAGAATGGTCTTTGGGCAACAACTTTCTCTAGCAAGCTTTCGTGCTAAGATTCCAGAAATTGGAAAACTCTAAATTTTATGTTTTGAGGGAAAGTAGAGTAAGCACAATGAATAAAAAAACCCTTACATCTCAACTAGCATTACACATTGCATTAATTTACAGAAGGACATACAGCTCTCTTCTGTTGTACTAGTTTCATCTCAATGCATTAAATGGTCAAAATTCTACTCTGATTTACAACCGCGGCACAAAGGTTCCAGGTAAAACTTAGCATCGGTGACAAAACCACCCCTGGTGTCTTGCAGAAGGTGCAATACCAGGCACAAACCCTCTGAACGTAACCAGGAAACGTTCCAGCAGCACAGGCTGTGGCCGAGAGCAAAACTCACAGAGAGTTAAAGGAAAAGCTTTTCCAGCGAGCAGAGTAAGGAACACAGACAGACACCAACGCAACGGCGGCAGTGACCTGAACAAACACGAGTGCACCAAGAGTCCAGAGACAGACTCAAGAAAGACAAGATGAATTCCACAAGATCTCTATTTCCTGACCAAAAAATCTGGACCCCGGGCAAGGAGTTCCTTCCTTCCCTCCCTCCCAGCAGCGGAGAGGATCTGGAGAGAGCCGGGAGCCAGGGCGCTGTGGCCCCCAGGGGCCACCTGAGGCCTGCAGGCCCCGGCCAGGCCACGCCTGGAGCAGCGGCGCCGTTGCCATGGCAATCAGCTGTTGCCAGGTAGCCCGCACCGAAGGGAAGACTACGAATTAGCAAGGCCTAAAAATAAAGGTGTCGGGTTTTGGGGTTTGGTTTTTTTTTTTTTTCCTAGATGATCATATGTAACAGGCCAAATAATAATAAAACTCCCTCAAGATCTCAGCAGTTACGGCGTATTTCTGTTCCTCGGGCTTTGATCGCCTTTTAAGATTAGCATGTTTTTCTAAGCAACGAAAACAACCAAAACATGATGGTGGGAAGATATTTCAGATCAATGAAAACATGAGGCTAAAAAGCAGGAAAGAAGATAAACCGTTCTGAATATTCAAAGAAACTGACACATAAAAGACTAAATCCTTTCTAAATCTCTGCATCAGCAGAGTCAGACAACATGGAGCTCTGCTGGTTTACATCACCCATGCAGGAACTGTCCTGTACTTAAGGGATAGGGGGAAAATGGATTTAATTTTCACCCCCAAATATTCCATATGCAAATGGACCATATAAAACAGGAGAAAATGCAACTTAGGAGATTGTGCAACTGAGCACATCAAGGGCTTTGGCATCCTCAGAGTGCAGAGGTGATGGGGATACAGGATGTGCTGCGTCTCACTCACTGCAACAGGATCTGTGAAAGCAAATGGTGCAAAGGCTCAGCCCCAGACAAGCAAAGGCTCTTGCAGTGAAAAAACTTTCAGCAGAAGTTAGTAAGAAGAGAAAAGGTGGCCTTTCTTGCTTCTTCCTAGTCATTACATGGATATATCACAAAAAAAACCCCAAACAAAACCAAAAAACCCAAATCTAACCACAAGTCACCCCAGGCCAAGTGGAAAGAGAGATATGTATCATCCTTCTTCCCAGGAGGAAGTCTTTTAAAGGAGAGAAAACTGTACAGATCCCTGCAAAGTAAAATATCAGAAATCAAGTCTAATTGTAACCACTTGTGTTTTACAGTTATTGACTCCAAGATCTGCGTGTGTTTGTGCTACTGGATTCCCCAGAACCATTCCTTAGAGGTTTCAAGGGATAAACCCATGGCAGAAATACTGCAGGGGTGGGCCAAACTGCTTGTCAGGCTGACTCCTTTCACATGAAAAATTAGACAATAAATGAAACACTGAGTCTGAATCCATTGCAATGTACAAAATAAACAATTCCTTTGGATTAACCAAAAAAAATAGAAGAAATTTCACTTTTTTTCCCCCCCTTCAATTCAAGTAAGGAAAATCTGATGGAACATTAATTCTTTCCATTAGGAAACACTGTTTTCTTCTTCCTTTTTTTTTTTTTTTTTAGCTGAAAACAAAATGTAATGACATCAACCAAAAAAAGGAATTACGAAATTGAAAGTAACTTCAAATCTGAACAGCATAAACTTTCAAGGTTTAAGATGTTAAAATGAAACATTTGGTAGGTTTTGAACGTTGTTGCTTCAAATGAGTAACTCGGCAACAAAACAAGCTATTTCTAAAACATCTTGGATGTTGCAAAATCTGTGTTTCAGTAGCAGGATACTCTGATGAAAATGTTTCAGTCTTCTGTCTCAAGCACCCAGCCCAGAAAAATATTTCCCCTTAAATTCTGTGCTGTATGCGACCCTATGTTTAGAGAGGCAGACCACTAAATTGCTCTGTAAGGATAATGATTCCCTCACTTTTCCTTTTCTCTTTTCCATGTTTCAATGAATAATGTATATTCTTCAGTGTATATTAGAATCAATGGGAAGTGGAAAATGTCACAATAAACACTTAATAGCATCATGGTGCATTTTAGAAACTGGAATAACAACCCTATGCACAAAGACCTTTGAAACAATGACATAAGGAAGGAGTGGGTTTATAGAGAATATCCTAAAAACATATTTTTAGACACCATACAGATGCACCAAATAAAAAAAAAAAAAAAAAAAAAAAAAGAAAAAAAGAAAGAGGCCAAATTTGTGTGGAAAATTACTCCCACAAATGTACAAGAACAATAAAAAGGAAGCTAAAACAATAAGAGCTGTGTTTCTCACTAGTAACTGTTTAAGAAAGGACTGAAAATGAAAATGCTCTTCAAGTTATAAGCATCATTCTTATCCTCTTCCTTTTGTTCTGGCATCCATCACTGAATTTTGTACATTTTGACCAGCTGAGTATCAGATAAGATCAATTTGTACGAACATACGCAGACACAGAGAACACTTAATGTAACTGTGTGCTAACTCTGCTGATTTCAGAACTCTGCTAGAATTTGATTTTCGTCCATATGGGCTTCAAAACTAAAACACTGAGCAGTTGCAAGTGTGCTGATAATCTTTAAGGAAGCCACAAACTTGAACACTGAAAAAATCTGACTTGATTATTCTCCTTGGGGAGAAACAAACACCCATCCCCAGGGATGGTTTCCAGACTTCCAATGTTCTCTGAAGTTCAAAGGAGTTATTTTGAACTCTGTGAGTTTCTGAGTTGTGTCTCTAAAGCACAACTAGAAATTTCCCCGCTGCAGCCAAGTTCTGGCATATATGGGGGTGCCCATTCCCAGCTCCCCTGGAGAAGGGCACCAAGTGGGATGACTTTATAAAGGCATTCTGTTCCCTGAGCCATGCTCAAGTCTCTCTTTGTTTCCAGGCTGCCCAACCAAGCCAGGGACACACTGCTGCCCCAAGGAGCCTTCCTTTTACACAGTAAGTCTTTCTTCTGACATCTTTTCATGCTTAAAAAAACCCCACCCATCCCCTTCTTCCCCCCGCCAAAAAAACAAAAAACAAAAAACCAAAAACCAACAACAACAAAAAAAAATCCACAATGGTATAGAATTTACATAAAAATAACTTTTACAAAATTACAATTTTTTGGAGCATGTTGATGTCAACGAAGTTTTTGACAGAACATTGTCAAAGCTTTCCACTTCAGGTGTTGAACACAGCAGTTAATCTACTCTCACACTAAACTATTAATTGTAATTGTAAATATAAAAATAATGTCTGTTGTACTTAGTGAGGTAGTACAAAAAAAAGTGGAAGTAAAATCAGTCAAAATGTTTTGATACCACTGAAGGGATTGCTACATTTTGAGTTTTAATTCAAAAAATGTTAAATATTCCAACTTTATTTTGTGCTTGAATTTTGAATTTTCCTCTAGAAGAGGAAAACTGATATTTTAGACACAAATAACTGTCATACATTCACATGAATCTTCTGGAAAAGAGAGTTAAGGCCTAGAAACATCAGCTAAATTGAATACACTCAAGAAAAAGTGATTGTTAATTTATCTCCAGAATACTGGCATTAACATAGAAATTAAATTCAAAAAATTTCATATATGCCTCTTCCCCTAGCCGCCAGAATAATTTTATACTTATTCTCTTTTTCCTCTTTTTTTCTTTCATATCCACATTATATTTTATTAGAACAACAGTTATCCCATGAAATACAATGAAAAAGCTCACACAACATTAACTCATTTCCTTCCAGCATAGAAATAAAAACTTTGTGTTCAAAAACAAATTAAGAGAGCAGGGAAATATATCTGCTTGGAGCCCCACAGCAGGACGCATGTAAGACACAACAAATATCCCCATTAAACCAAAATTTAGAGATTGCACAGTGAAGGGAAAACTGCTGATAAGACCCGTAGCCAAAACGAACACAGATCTCATTCCAGTGCAGCACTAGATCGCATCTCCCCAGTTCCACTGGACCATTGTTCACTTTGCCTTGTAATTAGGGTGAATTTTTCTCAAAGGCATATCTATCACTCTCAAAGTGGTTTGTCATCTGGGAAAGTATTTTTTTCTTCCAAATGTATAGCAGCAAATAAATATTTATCCTTTTCCTTCACTCGTCTGTAGGTTTGCTCAGTTTTAGTTAATTCAGCAGTTACAGGATTCTCTACTCTTGTCCCTTGACTAAGAATTGCAAAATATCTGGCTCAAAAATACACACGTAAAATGAACATACATCCATTTTGGTGGGAACAACTTTTTTTTTTGCCAGATTAGCTCTAGTTAAACCTAAAACGTAGAATGAAATTTTCCCTAAAATCATTGAGTTGCAGCTAATTTGCACTAAAAACTTAAAATTTATTCAAATATTCTCAAAAGATTCACAAATCTCTTTATGGTTTCTCTTCTACAAAGCAACCCATAAAAACAATTGCATCAACATGAACGGGAGCTACACAACTTTTTTATACCTAATTACCCTAGGTGCTGCTTTAAGTTCCTTTTCTTCTCCCTATCAATGAGGAAGAAATGTGTTGATCAAAGTCAGACAGGCTCATTTTTGACTTGTATATCAATTTATAAGTTTCCATTGAAGAGCCAGACTTAGAAGTTTATGGCACCTGTAAAACCATTGCATAAGTTTCATTGAGCAGAATATTATCAGTGATGATGCACAAAGTAGGAAGGAATCAGGCTTGTCCTTCTTTGCTAAGTCTGCAAGGCTAACAGCAAAAATATCTGCAATCTAAATATATTTGATCTGAAGTTATAGAGAAAGAAACATGACAACCTATCACACCTTTTCTCTTTTTAAATAAAGTCACATTTTGAGAAGAACTCAGGAGTCTTTCAAGTTTTGAGGTCTGAGTCAGTTATGAAAGCTGCAAGTGTGCATAAGGAACATGCAAAGCTCCAGCAGGTACATTTAGATCCACAGCAATCATTTCACATGTCCCTTGCCAGGCTGGCTGTCCCTCAGAGGTGCCCAGGAGAACTGAGCAGAACTCTCTCACCACATCCCATCTCCTGAGAAGCTCTGGGAAGCAGGCGAGAAATCATCCTGTGCTCCACTGCAGTGGTTCTGCACCACTTTGCTGAGAATTGCTTCCTAAGAGAGGCCAGGAGACCTCTCAGCCTCATCCCTGTCTCTCCACCCCACTGCTCCACCCTCACTTCTTCACAACACCCACAGAAGTCCACCACTCTTGGGTTTTTTCCTCAAAGCAACTCAAACAGGGAGGAATGCATTTTTAAAACCAGATGCACCATCTGAAAGGCTCAGATCAGAAAGTGATCTGTATTTTCTACAGTTTATTGCTTTTTCATTATTTTGGCCCATCCCACCAAAACAAACTCATCACCTTCAAACAATAAACTTATCCATATGGAATATTGGTAGACTGGCAGGAAAACAGCAAATTTACATAGTGAGTGCATTTGAAGTTCTGGTCTCTTTTGTTTTTTTGATGAAATGAAGGACTTGATTACTTATCTCCCATGCCTCGTGCACGCACTAAGTTACAGTAATCCCTACCTGTTTTCCTGAAATTCTGATCAAGATTTTATGTAATTGCCATCAAAACTGATGCATCTTCTTGGGAAGAAAAGGAAAGATTTAATAAGCTTCACTTATGACTTTGAGTGAGGAAGAAACCAACACAAAATGATAAATTAAACACTGACTTCCAAACACAACCCCAATGACTAGAAAAAAAGAAAAGAAAGGTGGCATGACACATCCTTTTTGCTTCAACTAGTAAGAGACACAAAGGAAAAACAGATGTTGATCAGCATCCAAAACACATGAGGTTCTTGAACATGGATATTTCTGAGTTTTTTGAAAGGTCTCTGACATAGCACAAATCTCTAATTTACGGTTTTCAAAGAAAATTTGAACGTGACAACCAAGACAGAGTCAAATTAAACCTAACAATTATCTTCTTTCTCAATAATAGCGTCTGCAAATACACACAATATTTAAGATAAAACATTTACAATTCAAATCTGTCTTTGGGGTGAGGACCCTCATGTAGAGATGCAAGCACCAAACCTTGACCAGACTCAGCCCTACCTAAAAGGAAGGACAATGCACAAACACACAAAATAAAAGGGAAAAAATGGCTCCTCAGGCTGTTCCAGCAGATTTACCCCACATCTTCTGCTTCCTCTACCTTCATGATGAGGAGCTCAGGTCATCCCATGTTTCCTGTTGTACTTCCATGAGATCTCCAGGCTTCTCCAGACATCTGCAATAACAGCTACCTGCAAGAGACCTTCTGCTCCTCCCCACATTTGCATTATTACTCCATATTGTTCACTGTGCTCCTTACCCCATCTCTGGCAGCAGCATTCCTCACTTGCTCCAAAACCCGTTGGCTTGTCTTGTTCAGGCAAAGCAGAACACCATGTGATGTGGCTGCTCGCGTGCTGGTTGCTTGAGTTGCACCCTTGTGCTGTCTCTGCCTGACTGGCTCCTGCCAAATTCCATGGAAAATGCCCAAATGTTCTCTGCCATTCTGTCTGTGGGGCCATTAACAAGTTTGCCCTCCTTTAATTAGCCACGCTTTTTGATAATTGCTTTGGGAACTCAACATCTCCAAGTTATATGTCTAATATATGCTAATTTTGATTAAAATTTGCCAACAAACACAAAACTTATTAGCAGGAGACTGACAGAATGTGCTACCACATACTTTTTTCTTCAAGAACCTATGCAAAAAACACAGTTCAAAGAGCTGTCATTCGTGGTGTTATTCTTTCTTTTGTCATCTCGGATTGCTGTAACTAATATGATCTCAGTATAACTTTTCCTGTTATATTACACTTTTATCCTTGGCCAGCACAGCTAGAACTTCATACAGAGTCAAGAGGAATTGCAAGTTGTTTTGCACAAGGTCATACCATGTGTCACACCCACTCCAGCTTGTCAAGCCTGGAGAAAAGAGCCTGAGGGGCTCTCAGAGACCTCTCTGCTCTCTAGAAAGACCTGAAAGGAGGTGGTGCTAAGGTGGGGGTCATTCTCTTCTCCCAAGTGACAAGTGACAGAATGAGACTAAATGGCCTGAAGTTGTGCCACAAGAGGTTTAAATTGGATATTAGGAAACATTTCTTCCCCCAAAGTGTTGTCAAGCCCTGGAACAGGCTGCCCAGGGCAGTGTTTGAGTCACCATCCCTGGAGGTATTTAAAAGGTGGGTAGAGGTGGCACTTGGGGACGTGGTTCAGTGGTGGCCTTGTCAGTGCTGCATGACTGGTTCGACTTATTTATCTTAAAGTTCTTTCTTTAACCTACATTCTTGGATTCTAGTTTCTATTTCCCTGTTCAGTCTTTCTCCCCCTCCCATCCTACACCAAAAATCTTCTATTTGCTTTTTTTCAACACTGGAAAACAAAGTGTGGCCTTGTATTGGCCCCCCTAACAGGATGTGAATTTCACCTTCTTTATAGAAGAAAGGTCTCTAAGAACACACAGGAAAAATCAAGGCAAACTTGCCTGAAAAATATTCCATTCTAGTCATTAAGACAGTTCATTAAGAGGGGGTAGAAGGAAAGCTTTTAAAAAGACTGAAATGCTGCTGCAATATCTTTGATGGGATTTTTCCCACCAAAACATGATTGAGCATTTTGTTTCTATGAGATTTTGCCTTTAAACACTTTGATTAATAATTCTCTATAAAATGAATAATAATCAATCAAGAATACTGTCAGTTTTCTATCAAAACCTTCTGCAAAGTGTTAAAAATAAATGCCCCCTCTTCCAAATAAGTGACTCCTATTTCAACAGGTGGAACATGCAGCACCGACCCTTTAGATTGAGTATAGTGCACCTCAGGTCTTGAATGAAACCACACAAGAATATCATAACATTTTACCACCTTCTTTGCAAAACAGTCCACAACCTCATTCTTAAATTTCTGTTGTATATACATCAAATGCAAGCGAGATGAATGGCAATAGACGAAAATACTCCTCTATTTTCATCATTCCAGAGGTTTCTTTTCTGTGGAAAATAGTTATTAGTTTGAATAGCTACATGGTTTCTGAAAAATGTGTTATTTTAACAGCCCCTGACACAGTATTCCATGCTTTAATTTGTGTTATTTCAGATACACGGTTCTGCTCTCCACCCTTGTTACATTCTCCAGCTGTAAAAGATCTACAATGACCAGTATTAAAACCTGTGACTTGCAAACTCTGGCCTGTGGACCACTTATTGTCCCTACAGGCTCCATGCAGAGCAGCTTCTGACTCAAGAGGGAAATATTCCTTCCTCAAGAAGCCACACTTCATCTGTAAAGAACGACAGAAATTTTGTAAAACCTCTTTCCTCCCACATAAAGTTTTTAAGATTTGGAAAACTGCTTGCCTCAAAAATGCAAAATACTTCATATTTTTTAAATTTGAAAGGAATCCTGGTGCTGTACAGTAAGATCCACCTCGGTATATGGCAGAGGAAGCCTCTGACATGTGGAACACGGACTCTTAAAACCCATTCCCACAGCCAGGATAACAAAGCTTTTAATCCTAGATAGCCTAAACTCAGCTGAAGACTCAGCCACAGCTGTTCTCTTCCAGTTCCTCCTGATGTAATAATCCTGTTTTGTATGAATAAGTAGTAACAGCCACAGAAAAAACGTAGCCCTCGCTGTTTAAGAGTCTCTTGTGGGATGAGGAAAACCAAGTCTCACCTGCTCACTGCAACGAACAAAGCTACATTTGCCCAGCAGTCAAACCATTCCAGCTGAAGTGCAGTCCCAGATTCCCAGAAGGAACCAGAAGAGAACTCAAACCCCTGTTTCCTGTGTCCCAAACCAGGGCTTCATCAGCCAGAACACCGGCCATGCCAGAAGTGCTGTTAGCCAGGAATCCCATCCAAGATTTCAGAACCCCTTCTGATTTAAGATTCTGTAGGAATCAAAAACACTAGATTCCTACAAAAGTTTTCTTTTCAGTGAACTGATTTTCAGAGGGAATCATTCAGATGAAAAAAAAGAAGTCCTTACCAGCCCTATTCACAGCTGTTTTGCAACCATTTTTAAGGGATTTGCAGACCCTTACGAAAAAACAGACTCCCAAAAGCAAACATTTGTCAGTATATTGTTTAGATTTTCTTTGGTGTTTCTGGTGTTAAACTGTGGCCATATTTGTCCACAAGCAAATGTGAACAGAAAAGGACCAGGAAAGCCTCACACACTTTCAAAGTGACCTTGGGGTTTTAGCACCTCAGGAATTCTTTCATTACCTGCAAGGAAGGAGACACTGAAGGACATTTTCCAGCTGGTTTTGTGGAAACCTATAAATCTCCAGCATCTATTAGAGGATGAGCTTACTTCAGTTGTGACCAATATTCCATTTATTCCAACCCCTAAGAAACCAGCAAACCCTACTTAAGTCACAGCTGTGGATGCAATGGGTTTTGGCCTCTGTTAGGGTAAAAGTCCAAAGCAGCTGTGCTGCCTACAATATTTGAATGGGACGCTCCAGGTGTATGGTGTTACACTATTAGTCCTTCTGCTGCTCTAAAGAGAAACATGGACATCAATTTAACACGGGTAGGCTGTGGAAATACTGTAAATTTCTCATTGTCTGTACATAAAATTCCTCAGTACTGGTACACCTGACCTCCTTCTACTTCACCAACTCAACCTTCACCACTGCCTTAGCACCAAGACTCGCAGCAAGGACCTTGTCCAACAGCATAACCTGAACTTGCATCTGTGGACAATGTTATCCATGCCTCTGAGTGATTTTTACCTTGTATGCCACAAGATGTGCAGGGGTTGTTTGGGTTGTAGTAAGGAATGAAAAAAAAAGCTGTATTTTTCTGTATAAAATCAATGAAAATTTAAAATGAGGCTTAAGAGTATGGTAAAATATTTCCCCAGCAATGCTATAAGCCACTAAATGATCCTTTAAACACAGTATTTTTCTATGTAACACTTACTCCCTGAGAACTTGTAGGCAGTAGCTGCACCTCCTCTTCAGCTTTGTTTTCTAAGCAGGACTGGTGAAAACTACTGCAATCAACTTGATAGATAATGGTTTTCCTTCTCTTACTCCTTCTGTGATGACTTCCCCCAGCCTCTGGCTTCATTCACATCTAACATTAAAGATCACGTGGAATCATGTACAACATGAGGTTATTTCCTCTTCCAATCTATTGGGCTGCTCTTGACACAAAGAACACATCAACCTCCTTGTCAGCTAAGTTACTCTGGAAATTCACACTCACCCTCCAGCCAAACTACAGCCACCTCAGCTTTTTGCAAAACACTCTCTTACAGATGATACCTACACTCTCTTACTGATACCTACATTTCTTCTTGTTAGTACCTTAAAGCATCTTGTGCTTCAAGGCTACATTTGATTTTTACTGCTTTGGTCTAATCATCAAGTTCTCACATATCAAATCTTCTTAGGCAGTATAAGGCTTATGACTTCAGTGACCAGCAACTTCCATCAGCACCTCATTAATTTGTTTATTCAAAGTCAATAGCAATAAATAATATATTTAACAAAACGTGTCAGTATTCAGGGAATTTCCATCATGGGAAAGAAAAAGCCCCCAAATCCTCATCTGGTTACACGAAATAAGATCGCTCCCTAACAAAATGTCAGACTTGAAGAAAGACAGAATTTACATTTCCAGATCAGAGTTTTGAAATCTCTTCATGTATTCTTCATTGCCTACTCAAAAAAAAAAAAGAAAAAAAGAAAAAAAGAAAAAACCCAAACCAAAACCTAACAAACAAAACCAAACAAACAAGAAAAAAACAACCAAACAAACAAAAAAAAACCAGTAAAAAAAGACACTTGGGTCTCTTCCACACATCCATATCTACTGGCCACAGACTCCTACTAAATCTTTGATGATATACTGGCAACTACAAACATGTTAAAACATTCTAATTATGTTTCCTATTTCATCAGATCTAGATATGATATACATGCTCCCTGATTTTCCAGGACACATCTATACCAGCCCCTAATGAGATTAAAGAAGCTGACAGAAATGATGGAAGATATAGGAATATTCAAGCTGTGAATGTATTTACGCTGCAGATTATGAGCCAGTTCCTAGCTATGAAATAGCTTTCTTCACATGGCTGAAATGCCATCATCTCAGATATTCTATTCCACACTATTTGTTCCATATTCATTGCTAAAGCAATGATACTTAGCCTCGTAATGTGTTCCCTTTCAGGACTGCTTGAACAACAAGCATCACTGCCATTCCAAGGAGATAAAAACTGCTGCTCAGAAGGTTTAGAGAGGAGACCAGCACAGTCTGGATGTGGACACCATGCAAAAACAGCGGTGGGTGTGAACTAAAATAAAACTAACCAGAAGTGAATATTTAGTTCCCTATCAGAAGGGCGAAGCGTGCAGACACAATTTAAGTCAGGTTAAGGAGCAGTACAGGTGAACCGAGGTCAGATCAAGGAGCTGGTGCAAAATATGGAAATAAAGGTGTTTGGTTAGAAGGATCTCATTGAAGAAAGCAAAACCACAGAAGAAATATCTACATCTATGTAATAATATTTACGCCAGAAAAAATGGCAGATACCATGCTATGCTGTTAGAAGACCATAAAAAAAAAATGTTTCTAGCATTTTTTTAACCTATATGTGATTGCAACTGAAAATGACACATTCCTCTCAAATCTTCAGTACAAACCAAATAAATAGGTATAATCTGAAATAAAAAATCTGAAAATTTGATTTCTAGTTCTTCACTGCCTACGTAACAGAGTTAAACACACAGATATCTAATTCACAAAGCATTGGAAAGATATTTATATAGCAATTTTCTCTTTATATTGGCTTTTTTGCTGCAGAAAACAGTATGATTTTCACAGGTATATATTAGCATAGATCTATTACATCTAAATGTTTTGGATTTTGTTAATATTTTTAGTGCCATTTTGGAATCACATGACCTTATATGTTCATAAAAGACTCGTGCTAATGAAAAAGAACCAAACTTGCCTTTAAGAAATAATACCTTCAATTTTAGTACCCCAAAAAACCACACAAATTTTGAACACTAAGTATGAAAGAAAAAGCTATCTAGTTCCTAAGAGTTCAGACTCCTCTTTAGTTTTCTCTCCCAACGTTATATGCCTCAAAATTATTTAGAATGGAAGCATTTCCTTCACTTTTGCAAATTCAGTTTGCCACAGTGCTATAAATGATGTATTTGGGTTAGACAGAACTGTGACANAAAAAAAAAAAGGAGTTTAAAAAATAGCATTGATGTGTTCTGAATTACTAAAATAAATTGCAAACAGTTTCCAGCTACATATATATCTGCTTTCTGTGATGGCAGGATGTAACTCAGACCAGATTTTATATATATATATATA
>WEKY01000360.1:11390-24472 GCA_013390045.1 Picathartes gymnocephalus | reverse complement strand
AGCTGTGCCAAGGGAGGTTTAGATTGGACATCAGCAAGACTTTTTTCACTGAAAGAGTGATTAGACATTGGAATGGGCTACCCAGGGAGATGGGGGAGGCATCGTCCCTGGACACGTTCATGAAATGGCTGGACATGGCACTTAGTGCTATGGTGTCATTCTCGTGATGGTATTCCATCACAGGTTGGACTCAATGATCTTGGAGGTCTTTTCCAACCCTAATGATTCTATGATATGGGACAATATGACACTGCAGCTCCAGGACAAGAGACCAGAACTGCTCTTTTCTGTGGCTCTGTGAATTTAAACCAGTTTTAGATGATATGTCCCCTCAGAGGCTTTCATAAGCCCATGGTGTGCACACAGAATGAAGAGCAGCCTACATAGTCAAGATAAAGTTTTGTGGGAGATGGGCTTCCTTCTAGAGCAGGTGTTCTCAGGGATGATCCTCCTATGCCTAATTTTAGTGCCCAGCCTTTTCCATCCATTCTCTGGCATGAGTGCCTTCTCTTCTGGTGCTTTACTGTTTGGAGTTCCTTTGACTTCCTTTGCCTGTCTACCAGTATCAGTGAACAAACTTCTCCAGCTTCCCTATGCTTATCAAATTCTCTCTCTCACTGTTACCTACATATCTCAGCAACTGGCTCTCACAGAGCACCCTAATCACCTCCATGGCCTCTAAGAGTGACAGAGAGTTTTTTTGTGTGCAACTTAATAAGGTGGTGTAAGTAAGATCAATAAAGAACAAGGCTACAGCAAAGCAAAACCTATCATTCCTTTATTGGACAAGAGGGTATGCTTGAAAACATGCTAAAAATGCTTGGAATATGGAAACTCACTGGCTGACACCACTGTTTCCTATGAAGCTTTGCAACTTTAATTGGCACATGGAGTCATCATGCCCCTTGAGCCAGCACCACCAAAGCCACTGCAACGTTCACCATTGAATTCAACTGAGAAACTGAACCCTAAATTCTGGCTTGGTCAGGAGTGAAAAGCCTACCTTAGATCTTCCTGAAACAGATCAATATTCTTTCTTGTTGGACTGCAGCTGCACAAGTGCTGTGCAGTGTTGAAACATTGTCAGTTTATACTTCACAGGGAATAGGATCTGCAAGTTGGAGGAACTAAGGTCACCTAAGTCACTAGCTTTATTTGTCTATTTTAAGCCAAGAATGTATTACCAAGGGAAGATGGATGTTGTACAGGCACCCATAGTGGAAACCCAATCCACCTGAAAATCAGACTCCTGAAGAATGCAATATCCATATTTACTGAGAGTGAGTGGCCTGACCTACTCCTGGGTTTGCCCAGAGCAGAGCTCTTGGTTAGTTTTGTCATTAGAGGTTTTTAAGACAATATAAAAGAGACTCTCAGTAAAGCTGGGTTAGACTTCTCTTTTTATTGATGGATCTACTCTCATTTTTATCAGATATTGATGTCTTCCTGTTGTGAATACCCGGAATCCCCTTTTGTGGGCAGACCTTTGTTGCAGCGGAGTTATGCTGAGGGCTGTTACAGGTGATGCCAGATGCAGCCCATCAGACACCTCCCAATGCTGTTTTCTGCACACTTCCAGCTACTAAACTCTGAGAAGCTGGTAGGGATCACTGGATTGGTTCCAAGCACAAAGTAGAAGACAGGAAAATCTAGTGTATGTTGAAAAGTGAATAGCATGTTTCCACCTCACTTGGAGCGACTGCACTGGGAAGCCATTTACATGGAGCTGCTATGTGAAAGGAAGTTGTACGTGTTTAGAATGGCTATATGTAAATATAAGAAAGGTAACTGTGAATATGCCATAGATTTGTGTTTCATAAACATATGTGTCATAAGCAAATTTGATTGGGGGATACAACTGTCAGTGCAGATTGAAAGAATCCTCTGAATTCACTGTTGCAAGCATGTGGGATGGCAATTTTTGTATTAGCTCCAGAGGCAAAGAATTATGTCTTCAGCAGACAGCTGATGAGTCTTGGTACTTTTTTGTGAGCCTAATTGACCTTCTCCTGTAATCACTCATCCTCATCCCACCCTGTCTGTCCCCAAGTTTTCCAAGTAGAATACACTCAATCTTTTTAAACATTTTGAAATGGGCAGTCATAGTCTGTCATCCTGCAGACAATAAATTTCCACTGACGATCCCTGCATGAAAGAGAGACAAGAGAGAGGTATTAGTGAGCCAGAAGTGCAGAAGATGTTGTACAAGTAAGAGTAAATTTATACCAGGTATTGTGGCAACCAAAACATCTGTCTGCCATTAACTGACTTTCTTCTGAGTACTTCATGTTTTTATGGGCTGAAAGGACATTAAATATATGTGATAGTTACTATTCCTTCACACTCCTTTACAAGAAAATCAGCTCTCTGAATATCCTTCACAAGACAACGAATCCTGATGGTGATCTGTCCTGAACTGACCTTTTATCAGTGTCCAAGAGGAAAAGGATGATTGTGTCAAAAGTTATTGTGATATCATATATTGTTCAGTAACGTGTAAAAAGTACCTGGATGACTTTCAAGCTGTGTCTAAGTGGGGAATTACCCACACAGCAAATGTCACTTTTTTTAATGTCTTTTACTACTAGGTCTTCCAATTAGTGTCCTTTAATAAAGATCTGAAGGAATCAATAATGAGAGAAATGAAAATCACTTCTCATCCTTGACCAAGTCACATGTGAGGAAGAGTAACGTTTATGAATATAAGGAGAGTTTATGCTCTTCCCATTTTGTGAGTGGTATTCTCTCTCAAGAGAGTGATAGGAAACCTAACAATTGTTACTAGGAAGCCTGACTGGAGCAGTGGGATTCAGTAGTGGAGGCCAGTGATTTAGTGTCCAATAGCCGCAATAGGCTACAGATTTAATTTCCACCTTAGTTTATTGTGCATTAAATTTTCCTTTGACAGATAGGCATGAGTTCAGGGGATCAAATACTGTCCTGCTGTGGAGGGAATGTTGAATTTAGGCTGCTTGATACCGGCTAACTTGAATTTAGATCCAAACTACAGTTCTTGCAGATGGCAGTCGTCATTTATATTGGTAATGGGTAGCCCTCTAAGGGGTTTCTGAAGGCTTGAATTCTGCTAATAGTGATGTCCTAAAGCTGAGGCATGGGACGGGTATTGCTGCTGGAGTGATTTAATAGGAGCTTGCATTTAAAGACTCTTGCACCAAACTGGTGCCAAACTGCTGCCTCTCTGGAATGTGCTGAGATCCCTGAGCCCAGATTTTGGTATTAACTGTGCTTACATGGTGTCATTGATTGGGTCACTCTGTGCTGGAATAAGACTAATTTGACTCTTAAGCCCTCTAGGTATACATTTTATACCTACAGGGCAGGTATAAAATGTTTCATTGCAGTTTTCATTAACTGAGGTTTTTTAATTGGAAATTTACTGTGCTACTAAGCTACAAGTTTATTCTGAGTGTCATTTGGAACTGGGTCTGTGTCATACTCGTCAGCAAGTATGATATAACCGTTATATAGTGTTCTGCTTTGGTTTTCTTTAGAACTTTCCTAGATGTTTTTAAATTGTAATTTCCTCATAAAACTGTTACAAAAGGTTAATGAAATGCAAGATTCATTTTTAGGTTTATTTTAAGAATCCCTTATTTGGTCTATGTGCATGTTCTTCAAAGACAGTTATTACTCTTTTGGTCACTAAGTTACCAAGAGAAATAAAAAATAAAGAGGACTCCTCTGTGGAAAACAGGGTTATATTGGTCAAAGTTAAGGTCTGCTAAGCTAGCACCCATTGTCAGAGAGACTTTTAGCTCAGAATCTTAGGTCAAATAATTTTTCTAAGATAGCATCTTAGAAATTGTGAAATTAAAAGTCAAGCTCTTTAAAAATAAATATATTTTAGTCACCTGAATTAATAACATGCTTTAAAATACTGGAACAGAATTGTTTCTAAAGCTGTCATTTCAGCTTGGTCTTGCAGACACTAGCATATATGTACATGGTTCATGCATTTAATGGCATGTTACCTTTTATTCCCCTGTTACCTGTTTTTTGAACTCAAGCATATATGTCCAGCTTTTCAAGATGCAGGTAATTAATTTGTACTGTAGCTTCTGTTTGCTTAATTCAGTAGTTATCAGCCTGTTTCAATTTGTAGATCCCTTACAAGTTTACCAATGGGGATGTAGATGCCATCAGGAATTGCCTTATGAGGCTTACTCCAGAATATATCCGAACTTGCCTTTGCAGATCCTTAACACCAGTTTGTAGGTGTTGTCCCCTCCCAGTTGCTAAATTCACGCAAATTCTTTTTTCTTGGCTTCAGGAATCAATATTGAACTGTCACTTTTGCTTTCCAGCTGTCATATGCTGTCAGATTTGAAGTTTTGATGTATAGAGGAATTCCTTTTATCTCCAAATATTGTTGAATAATCTGTTTCCAATTCAGTTTAAAAATTCTGTGAATTCCTATTCATATTGAGTTTGACAAAATCCTCTTTCTTTGGTCATATGAAACTTATTAGGGATCTTAAATACCCTATAATTTAGCTCAGCTGAGCTTGGTGGATGTCCAACTTGTCTGGGCATTTCAAACATACTTTACTGTTTGGGTATCTGGCTGTCGATTTATTTTTCAGCGATAATGTCTGAGCAGTTAAGAAATAACTGTCTATCCAGATCACCCAAATAAATGGAGCAGAGAACAGTTTTGTAAAAGAAATGAGCTTATGGCAGTGTGCATGTGCTATTTTTATACTACATAGCAAAAGACAAGCTGTGGCTCTTACCAAGAACACCTGGAAATTTCCACCTCCCTGTCCAAGACACTTCCTGCAGGTTGGGTTGTGAATGTTCCAGTGGTGCTCTCTGGGCTCAGGAGAGTGATCCAACCAGATCACAGCCATGTAACAATGCTCCACCAGAAAGTCATGCCATCATCAGTTGGCATGTGTCAGAGCTCAGGCTGAAGGTGTTTTGTTGTTTGGTTCGTGGGTTTAATTTTGGAAGCTATTTTGCCAAGGGTTTGCGATGAGTATGTGGGCAGTTTCAGTTGTTTATAACCTGCTCCACATAGCCCCTGTCCTTCTCTGAAATTTGACTGTATCAGTTTGTCTAACAAAAGATACTGCCTTTCCGTGCAAAAGTTTCCTTATTTATGTCCTTAGATCATGCTGTCTGCATCAGTGTTATCACCACACTCCTGAATGGGCTCCCAGAGATACTTCGGGCTTCTCCTAATTCTTTCCAGCTGATTTTTTTTTTCTTGCTTTATAGACAGTTGCTTTCTCCTTTTGACCTATTTAAAATGAGACTGGAAAACGTAAATAGTAACCACTTCTGAAGTGTGTTCTCCACAAACAAGCAGTTAAAACCTTTGATGATCAACAATAACTCTTTCATTCATTCTTGACACACAGTCACGGAAACCCACACAGAGTGATTACAGAAGTGTTAGTGGGGATAACATCATTCTAAACTTTCTACATCCTTTGCCACAAGCATCACATTCTGTCTCAAACATCTTTTTATCAACAGTGACCTCAGTGATGCAATGTCTTAGGGAGTAGGAAGAGAAGATATGATTTATGCAAGTTTATTGAAAAAGTCCAAACATACCTACCTGTTTGAAATGATTGGAAAAGCTTAAACTGAAATACCTTCAGAGGCTTTTTTTCTTGCCTCTCATTAGCTCAAGAACATTGTCCATCATGAACTAAATACTATGGACACAAGTTTAATGTGCTTGACAATGAAGAGCAATTAAAAAATGTTCACACACATAGACAAGTGGAACATGTGCATCCTCCAGGCAGGCTGAGACTCAGAAGACCTTTTCCTGCCCCTATTCTGCCTCATGAGCTGCAAAGAACCACTAAAGATGACAAATTTTGCTGACTTTTGTGATTCATACTGCTCAGGAGGAGTGTTACAACCTGAATCTGAACTCTGAACTGGTGTAGCAAGCTTTCTTTTTCACTTCATTCACTTGGCAACACAAATTGATTCTAGTTGTTCTGGAAGCTGAGAGCCAGAAAGTTCAATGGTGCAGAAAACTCCTTTAGTCTGCAATTCATAACATCTTTTCTCTGTAGTTTTAACTTGCTGCTATTGCAGGTGTATGTCTGCCACCAGAGCAGAGGTGGGACAAAGGTGTGCTGGTGGCTTTTTCCTCTTCTAGGCACTGTGGTCCTGTGAGGACCTGTACTCCTGATGTACATTCCCATCATGCTGCCACTGCTCCTGGCCAGTCCCCCCACTGCCAACCGGTTCTGAAGGCTGCCTTCAGCAGTCAAACACAAATCTGCTCAGAGGCATAGGCTACCTCAGCTGCTTTGTTTTCCAGACTTGTCCTTGTGATTCCAGACTTTACCCTGGTCCACATCCGATGGAGTCTGGATTCCAGCTGCAGGGGAATGCACTGTCTGCATTATTTCCCCTACTCTCTGCCACAACCATGAGGAACAAGGATTAAGAATAGCACTAGGAATATTAACAGGGTTGTCCTAGATAACAATTGTAAATTCTTTAGCTAATAAATTGATAAAGAGTCAAGTATCTGTGAAAGTTATTCTTCCACTTGTAGGAAGAATTTGCAGACAAAACTTCCATTTGGTAATAAACAGGATAATGTATTTTAGCCAGGAAATTACAGTTATGGACCTGCAGCAGTCTTACAATGTGTTGTCACTTCTGGAAAAGCCTCCTTATTTTAGGTAACCTTTTGGTTGAGGGATCCCTAGAGTGAACTTGGGCAAGCTGAGAGCATTACAGTGACAAAAGCACTTTGGCTGCTTTGAGTGTTATTACATACAGCTTGAAATATTGGTGTCTTTAAACTCCCACTTCTTTCTTCTCTCCCCCTTCCCATGTAGCCAGTCTTGGCAGAGCAGTGCAGCACACCTTGCCTTGCTGTCTGTGTTGTGCTTGATAACAAATGCTTTAATATACTGGACTGAGGTGCCTGATAAAAGACATCAGCAAAGACATAGCTCACAGTTGATGTATTAGAGGTCAGCTTGAAAGAATCAAGATCCCTCTCCACAGGGATCAGGTTTCAGTGACTGCTTACGTGCTTCTTAAACCTGCTGTTAAGATCTCTGTAGCCCTAGGCAGACAATGGTGTGGGGTTTATGTTAAATCCAAATTTTAAAACTTTGCTGTTGTGCATAGTAAAGAGGGAGAAACCGTCCTTTTTAACTGAATGGAAAAATTGTGAATCCATTTGCACGACTACCACTTCATTGGTCATAGGGCATCTCCCAAGAGGACTAGCAAATGCCAAGAAATGACCGGGACTGATCAAGAAAATGTAGTTAACTCATTTTTCTGGAAAGGGATCAAGGTGCTCTGCACTGCCTGGAGTGGCTTGAATCTGTTAGAATTTTGTTGAAATGGATTGGGCAGTTTACAACATTCATATTGCAGTTTGTATGGTCTTAGCTTTGCATGCTGACAGATTCCCTGCTTCTCTGCAAAGAAAAGTGGACCAAAATAGGTCCTTCATTCCAAGGGTGGTTTTAATAAACTCAATGAAATATGCTCCAAGTAGAGGTAGGTGAGAAATTATACTGAAGACGTGCTGCATTTTGTGAAGGTCAGATTCAGCCCAACCTACCACTGCTGTATTTTTCACTGCTCAGCTGGACAGGGCAAGTGATTCCCATTAGCATGCCCTGCTCCTCATACACCACCTTGGACAACAAATCTTATACACTGTGAACCTTGGTCCTCAGCAGTACTAGTGTGATGCTGAGTACCACAGCAGAGGGTGTGTAGCCATGCACTGTTGGGGGGAAACAGAAAAGACAGACATTTATATTTTCTAATGAAACAGATGAAAAGCAAACCTGTGCACGGCAGAGAAAGTTGTGGTTGCCCCACGGATGTAATAGTCATAAGTGTACATCATCATGTCCATATCTTCTCCATAGTGTCCTGGGTATTCTGTTGTTAACCTTCATGTTAACGAAAAAGAAGATAATATAATTCACCATCTTACAGAAGAGTCCAGTTGAATTAAAACAACTCAATTAGTAGATTTTTTTCTGCTTCTTTGAAAGTTCTTGTTTCTTAACAGCACTGCAAGACACAGTCTCACGAGACTGCCTTTCTCCTCTGTGCAACCAATTCAGTTAGCTGTTTGAATAAAATTCAGTAACTTTAGAACAGTTCAGAGCAAACTGGAATATTGGAATATATGTATATACATCTGCAGCTCTGGGATAAAAGCAATCTGAACAAGAAGATAAAGCTCATCTACTACTTATGTCTTTATTGCAGGGGTTTGCTCCAGCCTCTTGTGAGTCTCTGGTTTGTGGCTGTAGGCTGCAGTAAATGTTGCCAAGTCAAACGACTCTAAGCATTTATCCATTTATGAATTATATTAAGTGAATGTAACAATTAATCCATTACTCTTTGTTGTTTCCTCTTTCTGCCTAATTTATAATGTAAAAACATGGGCCTGGACAATATTTGTGCAGTGTATTTTATCTGAGAACCTCAAAGTGCTTCTTCAATTATTAATCAAATTATGATTGCTGCTTCCCTGGGAAATAGGCAATTCATTTTACAGATAATGAGCAGATTCAGGAAGGGGCTGGAAGCTTGACCAGTACTTTCTGTCAACATTATATTTGAAGTCTGAATGGAAACCTGGCATTCCTTGTATTACACCATTTTACGTGGGAGTTGCTACTGGAGTTGTCAGCTGCACTCTGAAACGGCAAGGGGAAGAGTCAGGTTCCCTCTTAGGGAGATGCTGTCCCTGTGGAAATAAACAGCCCAGCTCCTGTTGAGACTAACAGGGTTAAGACACCCTTACAGAAATCCTGACAACCTTTTCCTGACTTAATCCAGCCCAGCAGCAGTATTTGAATGATGGTTGAAGGTGATCCAAGCACATTCCAGCCAGCACTCGTGCATGTTTACATTTTGTTAAATCAGTGGAGTTTAAGCACAGGCTTAAATATTTTACTCACTAAGAATGTAGTTATTGGGATGGATTTGAGTTTTTATGAGGTGGTTTGGGCATATTTGGAGTCCAAACCTGTAACTCTTGGAGAACTCAGAAGAGGAAACTTTACCTGAAAACTGAGGAACTCTGGCCTATTAGGTTGCTTTTCAGGTCATATTCAGCTGTTGAATATGAAAGATCATTCAGTGGGAACATCTTTCCTAACAAATCATTTTTCCTTGACAAATGAAAAATGAGTCTGCATGTGAAACTCAAGCATGACCTTATAAGAGACTCAAGTCTAATCTGTCAACTTCTTTGGATATGTCTTGTTCTCATGCTTCCTGTCCTTTGGCCATGACCATCATCACAGATTGTGAGTTATGGTACAAGGACACCCATCCCAGGGTGTGTTTGGAAAGCAGAAGATCAGGCCTGGTCACAGTGTCTGTTGTCAGAGTTCTGACCAAGGACACATGGATTTGCAAAGCCCTTGCAGTGCTCTGCCATTGGTAAGAAATAACAGCAGTATTTCACAGGTTGTGCAGACTAGGAGAAAGAGAAGAAACCATAAACACCGCTCCCTCAGCCAGAGGAAAGTCCCTGTATTTAGTTTACTAATTTGGAGTCTGAGTGTCTGATAGTGCATCTTCAGAAAATCCAGGGTCATAGAAGGTTTTAAAAATGTGGTATGAGGACCAGCTATGGACCAGGGTTTAATTTTGCATTCTCTCATCAGCTCTAGGTTTTGACACTTTGTTTAGCTATTATTGTGAGAAACCACTAAGACGTGTGTTTTTATATGTTCTCCCAAATGTGTTTCATAACATCTGTTTGGCACTCAGCAAGGAAAATATTCTGTAATCTTGACCAGCAGTATGTGCTGGGCAGATGAGACTGCACAACATAAGGTTAAAAAGCTGCTTTTTGCTTTACTCAGAAACAGAACTGAGAGTCAGTTCTTTGAACTTCCTTCATGGGCCTCTCTGTTGAAAAGTAAATCTGATGACAACCTTCCAAAATACTGTGGTCTCACAGACCTTTTGCAGAAGCATGCAGCATTATTCTGAATATAGTGGGAGTCTTCATTTTGCTTTCCTCTCTTTTCTTTCTGACTACAGTCATCTTCTCCACTCTCTCTACTAACTTCTCTACATTACCATGCAGCGCCTTAAGGCTCCTCTGCTAAGAAATGTTCAAAAAGCAGATATATGCAATTACCAAAAATAAATTATTTGAGGACTTCAACTGCTCTGAAGTGTGTCTTGTTACATAGACAGATGCCTACTGGACTCCTTTTGTTCTGGAGAGAAAAATTATAAATAGTGCTATGACAAGAGTGTACAAGTCTGTGTGGTCTAATTCATTTTCTTTGATGATTGCTTTACTCATTTCTGAAACTGTTCCTCTAAGCTCCTGCATTTCAAGGTTGTCTGGCTTGCACCTTGTCCTTTAGAAGGAAACATGATTGATTGTCCAGGTAGCAGGGCTCTGTGGTGTGTCCCATTCCTTTTCTATCATCTCCATTTTTTAAATCCTGAGGGTAATTCACTCAAAATGTGTCTGCACTTAGAGATGCTCTAGAGTTTAATGCATAGGGATAGTCAGTATGTGGTTTTCTTTCATGAAGGGGAGAAAGGTCATTTAAAACAGCCACTGAGGGTCTTCCCAAAGTGGTCTGCCTGGCACAGGACAGTGGTTCCCTCAGGATTAGTTGTAGCTTGGTCTGTACCCTTATTATCAAGTACTGAACTGAAAATATTAAATGTTTTACTCACTAATGAATGCAAAGTGCCTACCAACTTGTGAGCCACCTACCATGGCCCTACAGACACATAATTTATTTACAAACATGATAGCATTTGTAAGCCACCTGTGGCAATGTATGTGCCATGTACGTCCTCTCCTTTTGACAGGAGTCACGAAACGAGTGCGAGACACTTTTCACCCTTAGTGAGGATTTGCCTGCCCATGGGCTTTTCCTTTGGGAAAAGCCATCCTCAGTAACCTTCATGGTGCCCTGCAAGAAATTCTGGCATTGAATTCATAGCAAAGAGAATTGGGCTAGGGGAGCAGTGAGAAGCCTGGGAATTGCCAAGTGCTCAAAGTTGCTGCTGCTGTTTGTGGTGTTATAGGACTCGTATGGCCAAGCCAGGGTGCCTGTGGTGCCTGAGGGGTAGGTGACGGGGGCCCTAGGAAAGAGACTGGCAAAGAGAAGGTGTGTGTTATACCCATTGTGGGCTCTAGGCACTGAGTAATTTGGTGCCAAACAAACGGCCATGGGCAGGGGCCAGCAGGGTGCATTTAATGGAATTGTTTGTTAAACCCAGATACACACAGGTGTTAAGTTTGGGGAAGGACCTGTAGGGGAGAAAAGAGTAATGTGAGAGTTTTAACAAGTGGTAGTCCTCTCAGTCTCTGAGATCTGTTTGCAAGAAAATACAGAAAACAGGAACTCTGGTTCAGCTTTTCAAATCTACTTCTGGATAGTATCAGGTGTATTGTGGTGTTTGGGCACAAGAGACTTGAAGCACCAGTGGCATTGTCGAGAGAGGAGAAAGAAAATAATTCTATGTTAAAGACTGGGAAAGAAAACCTTGTGCTAAGGGATGTAAGTAGTTTGCCCTTTGTGTGAGACAGCAGGAAAAACTTGACAGAAAAATGTATTTTCATAATGGCATTTTTAGCTAGAATAGAGTTGATGTGGAAAGGTTTATCTTTTCAGTTGTTTGCATTGCTCCAACCATCCACACATTTTTCTAATGTATTTCACTATAATCCTATAAATCTTGCTCAGGGTAGGATATGTATTGAGAAAAAACCATTAAATCTTTACCAGGGTTACTGATGTTTTTATTTTAATCTGAAAAGAGCTGTGTTGTTTATTTTCCATGGTGAAGAATTGCTATGGCGGAGATTAATAGAAAACACAGAGTTACTCATTTAGCACTGAGAAGAATGTTTTGTACTAATCTACAGTGACCTGTGGCACTCTTTTAACAATTGACTTCAGAAATAGTTATCATGAGTCTATTATTTACCAATAAGAAGATCAAGTCACATCAATGGCCTTAGTATGTACAGCCTGCTAATTAAAGAAATAAATGGGAACTGTGGGTATGCCTTGCTTTCAGATACCAAGCAGGTAAAAGAAATGAGTCTTCTAAAATATCAGAGATAGTGGTAGAACAGTTTCTGGCTTCAGCTGTTGAACATACTTATTCCGTGATAGTAAGTACATGATTTTGGAATATCTTACACTGTTCACTTCTTGTGCAACTACAGTGCTAACAAGATGAGTGGCTCCTCTTTAACCTTCTTTTTCCTCTTTGCCACTGAACTCTTCCTCTAACAATGCCACAGCCAGAAGAAAGAGCTGTTCCATTTCATGAGGAAAACATAAGCTTTGACATTAACTTTCTGACATTTGAGGACAAGAAGTGTCCCCTGAATGGCCTTACTTTCAGATGTTGTTTACAAGTGCTTTAAGAGTATGTCCTTCCTAAAGGAGAATTTTTTTTCAAGAGCCAAAAGCCTCCAAGTTACATTCAGTGAAGATGGGAATTATATGCCTCTTTAATCAATTTCAACTCTTCCTCCAGCTGGAAGACAGAGGTCATCTGCTTTTAAAAAATGCATCCAACACTGAAAAACCAAAGAAGGTCTTAGTAAGCAGTCTACAGAAATTCCGGCAAATGCTCTGAGTATAGATCCCGGATTGCCGGGCTGCCAGGGAACTAGAGGTGCTCTGGAGCTCCTCAAGAGATGAGAAGTTCTCTTGTGTGGCCATGTCATGTGTTTGGGGATTGAGTTCAAGCTCCAGGCCCTGAGCTCATAGATTCACACAGACACATCACTGCTCCTGTGAGCCCACTGTCTTGCACTGAAAGCCACAAGCCCTTCCGGGGCTGAGGAGCCACGAGGCTGGCCCAGTGGGAGCACAGTTCTGCCAGGTCTGCATGAGCTTGTGTGTTGCAGCTAAAAGCAGCAGCAGCAGGGAGCTCAGGGCAACTTGTGCCTGTTCCTCGAGAAAGATATGTCCATAATAACTTGGCCAGATTTCCAATGTCAGAGCAAATGTGTTTCTCCTAAAATGTCTCTGGAAGATAGTCCTGCAGATTGAACTGTAAGGTTATATTTGATGGATAATATTAAAAAAAAA
>WEKY01000360.1:0-11351 GCA_013390045.1 Picathartes gymnocephalus | reverse complement strand
CCCCCTCCGACAGTTAAATACCTTTTAAAAAATGGAAGAAGAGGGGAGGGGAACTGGATTGTCCAGAACTGCATGTTTCCACATCATCTGAGTTCACGTCTTGGATTTGTATCTTTGCTACTTGCTATCTCTGAGAAACCTGCATAGGATCACATCATTTTTAATATGTCTTGTGTGGCAGGTTGAGTCAGGAAAACAAGTAAGTACTTTAAACCCTATAACTCTTGGAAAATGTAATTGTTGCCTGGACAGTGTCACCATGACAGAGAGCAGCCACAGCTCCAGACAGACCTTCTGGCATTTGGACTGCTTGTTGTTTGGAGAAGGGAAACAGTCATAAACAGTCTGTGCAGACTTGGGGCTGCTCTGTGACATGTGTTTGCTTTTGAGAGTATGGAGTCAAGCTTTCATTTCCTGGCAAAGAGAAAAATCTGGGCTCTAATGGGACCACTTACTGACACTGTCTGCATCTGTGATAGATTTGCTTCCTTTATGGTGCAAATCAGTAAAAGTTTATTTTACTGTGGTAGCATTTCCTAGCCAGGTAAAGTAAAGAGAGATTTTCTGCCCCCTGTGAGGAATGTTAATTATTTTCAGTGTGTTAAAAATGTGCAGAATCCATGACAAATCTTGGCTTGATGAAGAAGGAAACTAAGTACTTGTGAAAAAATGTACAAAGCAAGTGCAAAACTATGAGACTGGAAAAGATTAGTAAATTTATTTTCAATATGAGCTTACTGCAGCGGTAAAGTGGGAATTAATGGTGAGAAGATGAGCTGTGAAACAGAACTACTGGGTTCAAAGAATAAGGCTATCAACGCAAATAAAGTCCTTCTGTATGTATTTGACTCCAATCATTCTATTAAGCAAAGTGAAAGCAAAGTGTTAGTTTCAGTCGGCATGACGGTGTTATAAATAGTATTCCAATACATACTAGCAGTTTTCAAAAAACACAGGGTTGTTCTAGGTGTAAAAACCAGGGCAAATTCTAACAAATCAATTGCATGGCTCATACACATAAGAAAAAACTATCTTTATTCATTGTAGGGTCATCTCACTTCAGGAGGAATGTAGTCCTGAAGCAGAAGAGACAAGAGAAACCATATATAAGGACCACCTGCCTGCCTGCCTGCTTTTATATTTGCCAGAGAAGCCTTTATGGAGATAACTGGAAGAGGCGGGAATCAAATACCCAAGGTGAGAGCTAATTTGAAACAGAATTTTGTCACACCTCAGTATTGTCAGTTTTCTTAAAAATGTTTTCCTGCCCATATACCTTCATACTTAAGGATACATTGCACATTAAAAGTCAAGGCTGCTGAGAAATTCTGCAGTGTGGATTTTCTTTGCATATGGATTTTCCTGTGTAATGCATGATCCACCATCATTACATACTTTCCTGGTATTGCTTTTCCACACAGTCATATACTAATAGGAGCCTTTGCATGAAAATAAGCTGTTTCAACAAAAAATAGGAGTCAGCAGCATGTTGATTGCCATTTCTCCACAGTTACTTTATTTACAATGAGTTCCTGGAACAGAACAAATACTATTTAATTTGGGGCAGAAACTGCAATAAGTAAGGATATTCTATACACACACATTTTTGTTGTGTCTTATGTGCATATACAATGTGAGGTCTTACCTATGGTAGCCCAGAACTACTTTTCAGTTTGTTTAGAAAACATATTCTTTCTGTCAAATGCGTCCTAACCAGAGTGCAAGATACAGACCAGAAGTGTGATGTGTGAACAAGGTCTCGTGACAATAACTTGGAAATGCCAATGAAAGTTAGGTTGTGAGTGAGATCTCCTGAGCTTAGGGGATGGGGATTTTGGTTCCTGTACCCTGAAGTTTAACAATTCAGACAAGTCACATCTGTGACTTCACAAGTAAAAGGGAGTCCAAAGCATGGGGTTTCACACTACCCCAGTGAAGGTGATGTTGGTTATATGTTATCGTAACAACCAGTACTCACCCAGAGTATTAGTACACTGTCTAGCCAGGGAAAACGTAAACCAGAAAAGAAGCCATTCCCAGCAGATTATAGAAAAGAGACCACTGTTTTGGAGAGGAGACTTTATCTGCATGGTGTGGGTCCTCCAGTAAAAAAGTCCTGTGTGGGACCCCAGGATAACTCTGGTGGAAAGGGACTTCAAAAAGTCTCTGCAACAGCCCTCTGCTCCAAACAGGGTCAAGCACAAGGTCAGACCAGGCTTCTCAGCCTTTATTTGATTCAGCCTTGAAAGCCTCCAAGGAGCTCAGTGGGCAATCTGTCCTCATAGAAGAAGCAGTTTTCTTTACATCCCACTGAACAGCAGTCCTACCCTCAAGTAAGTCAGCTGCACCCTCCAGTTTGGTGTCACATGCAAAGTTGGCCAGCATGTGCTCTGTTGTCTCCTTAAGGTCATTGATAGAGATATAAAGCAGGAGAGGCACTCAGGCAGGGTATCACCCTTTAACCACTGCCCTCTGAGCCTGTTAAACTACCATATTTTAACCCATCTGCTTGTCTGTCCATCCAGACCCTAACATCTTAATTTGGATAACTGTATGTGGAAAGAGCTTACATACACCTTGCTAACTCTAAAGGAAGAATGGTTTTATAATGAACCCATAGTCACAAACTCTGCACCAGAAACTTTTCACAAGCCAGGTGACACGACTTCGCACCAGCTTTACAGATCTCCCCTCTCAGAAGAATGTGAGTACATGGGATTTCTACTCTGCTTAGAGGGGAAAAATGCTTTACCTCATTTTGAAGTACTGCCTTTTCTGCATGGAACTGCAGGTGAACTGCAAGCATAAAAATGCAGCCTTGTCACTGTTGGAAATAGAAGTGCAATATAGGAGTCTGTACGCAGCTGAGATGAAAACTAAAGACTTCAGTGACCCCAAACATTTATATTAGGATTTGCCTTACTCTGAATGTCAATTTGCAAAGAAGAGACAAAGCTGTTCCCGGTTGTCAAGACAACGTCTGAGGGAAGCAGGACTGTCAACAATAACAAAAAAAAAGTCAGAGATTTCTGTCGTCTTTTTGAAAAAGTATGCAGCATTAGAGGAGTACAAGAGACTGGAAGAACTGCTTAAACGTCTGAGTGAGTTTCCCTCAGAGGGAAGAGTCTGGGCAGGTATGTAAATAAACCTCCAGGTAGAGAACATCTGTAGGCAATGTCGGCTGGAAGGGAGGCAGAGGAATGTTCAGAAGAACGTTCAAAGACTTTGTTACAGAGTTTCTGTAACTTAAAGGCTTTAAAAATAATAAAAATAAAAACATTTCTTTTCCTCCTGGCTGCAAGGAGACTGAAGGATGAAAGGCGAGGTAGTGCTGTTGTGTTTGGCCAGTAGCCAGCCAGACAAGTAAGACCAACAGGCACACAAACAGTTTGTTTGCATCTCAATGGGAAGCTTACTTCAAAGCTGAGGTCTGCAAAAAAAGATTCAAGCATAGATTTACTTTTTTCTCTCCTTAATTTCTTTTTTTTTTTTTTAACTGCAGGTGGGTTATTCTTTGTATCTCTGAGAATAGCTGAATTTAACCGGAGTGTAACCCTGGAGCATAAAATTATGAGTTCTCTTGGATAGAATGGACAGAAGCATATGAGCTGCCTCTACACAGTCTGCTTCTGTCTTTGGTTTTAATTTAGAGAAACTACACCTGTGGTGTGTTTTAGAGAAACTGGGAAGCTTGGGATGCATAGCTCATTTTTCCACAGTCTCTGTGAAGCTGCCAGCACCAGTTGTGATACACTGTTAAGATAAGACCAGATTTTCTTTTGGGTTTATGATCAGTAGCTCATTTTCACTTTGATCTTTAGCAGTCTTGAGAGAGTAAGCATAGTTTTATGCACTACTAACTTTTTTTCTGCAGTAACTGGAATAAGTTCTCTCCTGTAAGTCATTGTGGCACAAATGTGTAGCACAGAGATGCTCCCACTCCTGTAAATATGCTGGATTTATAGTGGGAAAATGTCACTCCACTTTGGAGACTTCTGTCATGGTTTCCAGCACAGCTAGGCTGATGCTGATCCCCAGACCTGTTCATTGAGGACCAGCTACTGCATTGTGCTGCTCAGTGTAACTGGGCCCTTATTCTCTTCCCTAAGCCATGGATCCTTAAGAATCCTGTAGCAGACTGGAAAGAACATGCTTAGCTCCATAAAGCACAGTTAACTCTTTTTCAGACAAGGTTTCTGGTAGGTCAAGCAGCCAAAGACATTTATAGGGACTGTTGGGGGAAAGAGGCTCACAGGTTTGGTGTCTGCTTGGACTCACCAGCAGGAATATGGGCATCTCCGGCTATAGCGGCAGCAGTAAAATTGCCATTCACGGTCCAGCACCGATGGAAAATACTGACTCTGGAAACCAGCCACCAGCCCATTGTTTGAACAGGTTTGATACCTAATAATGAGGGGAAAGAAGAGAACACACAAGAAAGATGTGGTATTAGATTCCTTGATAGTTTCAAGCATTTCTCAGAACAGCATTAACATTTTTGATATAGAGGGCAAGGGTTTCACTGTGTGCTGAGAAGCAGTTTGCACTTGGTGTGTATTAAGTAACTATTTTCTATAAGAAAGCAGCAGTAGTTAACCAATGTCTTAACATTCATGTTGCACTATTACTAGTTGTAAAACCATTTAATCTGGCTAAAATACTTAATCATTCTAATGTGCTAACCAGGCAAGAACATTGTTCTGGTGTTGGTATTCTCAACTGTTTACAAATCATGAGACTGGCTCCAAAACAGTCCATTAATACTTTGGTCTATGACTGTTGGTGTTTGAGGATTTAGGCTTTATTGAACAAACCTTTTCAACTGCTTCTCTACCAAAAAAATAAAAAAAGAAAGAAAGAAAGAAAGAAAGAAAGAAAGAAAAGTTTTGACAGCAATCACATAAGGAAAACTGCAATTCAGATATAATGTAATTTTAAGACTTGCATAAACTTTATGATTGGATTTTCAAAAGAAAAATCTGCTGTTTCATGCTTTCTGTGTGCTTGGTAATTCTGCCATAGCTGTGAATCACTGACTTCAGGTAGAATAGACATGGTCCCAAAGCATGCATGCTTCTGTCTGCACACTCCACAACACCTTAACACTGATACCCAAAGTAATTCAAGTGGTAATCAGTTTGAATAGCTTGCTTCTTGGAGATTAAAGATGAGGAGCTCATGAAAAAAAAGTTCAGCTATGGAGTGATCACTCTCAAGCACCCTCCTGGACTTATTGTTTCCCTGTTGTGAAAATTACAGGAATGCTGTTTCTTCCATTGCTTTTCCTTTTCTTTCTTTTTCTTTCATCATGGAAAACCTGCAGCAAACTTTCTCTGCAATTTCATAAAATAAATTACAAAGATATATCCAAAAGACACTTTCATAATTGTATGATTAACAAATACCACAAATTTCCCTTAGTTTCATTCAATGACCTCATAATTTATTTTATTGACCTGAAAGTTCCCAGAAGGGAAAATACATCATCTAGCAGGGTTTGGTGTTTGGGAAGTCATTCACTTGTGCACAGAGGAGTTTCTGCTTGCAAAGACAGCCTGAGGCTGAAGTGTTTGTATACAAAAGCTGAAAAACTGATAAATTTTGACCAGTGCAGTGATGAATTTCCCTGCCTAGTTTTCAGCGTCCACTTTTGAATCCCAGGGTCTCTTTGTTCCTTCCCCTGCGTTCTGTTGTTCAGACAAGAGTATTTACATTTGTTTGTGTCCCTGCATCTCCCACGCTGATGGGGCCACACGTACTTGTTGTGCTTTGTGAGACTCTTTCAAGGACCTTCAGAGTTCAGTTGTGATGGGGACTTTGAGTTGCCATGGTATCACACCAAGTATGGCAGTCTGGCTTTCACTCAGAGGATTTCAGCAGGACTTTGATAGGAAGTTGCTCTGATTTTTGGCATATAGGCCATAGGAACATATGGCTAAGACTCTGTGTAAACATATTGGATAGCTGCAGATGATTGGTGTTATCCTGATGGAAGAATGGTTGATACATTGCAATATGGGGATTGGTTGTACCTGTTGCAAGATGAGCATTAAACTGTGTAAAATAGCAACACACTTGTGCCTCATCCTCTGTCTCTCACCCTTCCCAGTTACCTATATTTGCACTACCCAAGTCCTTGTGCCCCTGGGAGATTTTCTGGCTCTTTTGCATAGGTACAATAATGGGAGTACTTTGTTTCTTCATTGCCTTTGCATTTCCTCTCAGAAGATCAACACTGCCCTGCAATTTCCCATCCCCACCGATCAGCATCTGATATTCCTGTTCATACTTGTCTTTGTGGGAGGTTCTTCCTTCTTTCCTCTTCCCACCTGCTCACATTCAGTCTTGGAAGCCCTTCCCTCTTTCCCACTGTCTTTGTCCTACAACAGTTTTTATTTTCTTGATATATTATTTTCTACTAACATAGTCAAATTGTGATGGAAAGATTCATTTTGAAAGAGATGTCACTCATGGACACTTCTCTCTATAGTTGATTGAGAAACAAACCTAGCTAGCACAACACTCATGTTTACCTGCACTCATATTTGGGTACCAAATTTTAGGAAGGTATGGTTATTTTTGATTCTAATTCTATCTTCATGATCATGATTGGTTTGATTAAAAAATATAATTGGAGTTGCCTTAATAATTCGTTTCTTACATGGAAAGTATAGCTGGACATAAGTGATGTTTTATAATTAAATTGCCATTTTGTTTTAACATAATTCAAAGTAAAATTTGAAATACATTATTAAAGTTCGTGTTCACTTCTCTCTCTTTGCTTCTGTCTCATACACAAGGTCCTAAAATCTGTTATTCAAGCTCAGTATTGGATTTAGAAAGAGAAAGATAATAGTGATGTTAAAGTTATTTTCTTTAGTTTTGAGACAACGTAAGATTTTTTGCCTTAATCTTTCTAGTTTTCAAGTAAAATCCAAGTATTCCTTCAAAAATGAAAAGTTGTTCTCAGAACTTGGAGTGCTCATTTGTGAGCTTGTATAAACCATTTCCTTCTCTTTCCTTTTCCCAGTTGGCCACTTTCCCACAAGCAGAAAGTAATTCTTCAAGGGAAACAAACAACCCCTCCCCACACACCTCCTCAGTGACTTGCTTTATGCACTAATCTGAAAACAACACTTAGTATGTCAGAATTTTTTTCCTTCTCTGTTGAATTCACTACTCTTGCCACAGAAAATCCTGAAGCAAGTAGGGTGGATAAAAACTAGTGGTTCAGGAACTTTGATTTATAGCCAAGTCATAACAATGTCTTTTTCACAAGACCCACTCTTTAGCACTTTTACTATAAAGGGTAGTTCACTATTCAGAGTTAATGTGACTGGGTTCTCCTCACTCCTGAAATCCTGACATTGCCAAGAAGTGAGGAAAATACCTCTTACAAGGTGAATACAGAAGAACGTGAGAAACTGGCTGGGACTGTGTGGGATTAAACTTGGCAGTGGATAGGTTTTCTTTTTCTAGTTGGCTCAAGTTGCTATGCATTGAGTTGCCTTTTGGATCTGGTACTGGGAGAAGAGGAGGCGAGCTGACTGGTAGAGGGGGAGTGAGAAGATTGGTGGTGAAGATCAGGTGCTCTTGGATGGGAAGTTGCCCTTGCCTTGGGTACAGGTGTGGGAAATGACTGCAGTCTTCCATATAAAGCCTAAGTCTGGGAGTTCTGTGTAGTAACAGGGGTATGGTATCTGAGCCTTTACAGGCCTGCTGTGATTCCTGTGAAAAGCCTTTCCTCTGCCCAATCTTCTTCTGGACTAGTTAATGAGTGTTGTACAGCTGAGTTCTGTCATGGCAAGCAATCAAAGCATGCATCCATGTTACAGATTTAGTTCAGGTCAGAACTGATTTTGTTCTTCATTGGTGAGCTTTTATTTGTGAGACCAAATGAGCTGGTGTGAAACAAACCCACCCAAAATGCATATGTGAATTTTGGGTCTGTGCACAACCTGTTTCACCCTATAGATCCTCTTAAATTGTGCCACATTATTTGCAAACATTGATAACAGCCTCAGCAGCTAAGCGTGTACCTCATTGACTCAACAGTTGCCTGCCAGACTGAATACAAATATTGCTTACAACAATAGAATTCTCTTGAGCAATGCAGTCAGTTTTGGTGACACTTCATACTTATGCCTGCATCTTAATGTTACTCTTTGCTAAGCAAAGCCCCAGAGGGTTGTGCCCCATCTAATGCTGCTGCTGTGTGGCAAACCTCCCTCTGAGGCCCCCTGTTTGTCAGGTACATCAGCACCATGTTCTCCTGAGGATGAGAGCCCAAAGAGGAAGCCCTTTCACTACAAATCTGCCCAGGGAAGCCCAAGACGAGCTGGAGGAAGTGGCACTGTTAGAGCCTGCATTGAATTCCTGCTGCACTGACTGGGACAGTGCTCCCTGCAGCTCTCTAGAGACATGCAGAGGCTGACACACAGCTCAGGAGGCACTGAGTCATGCTGCATTGAGGGTGATTTGTTCCTTATAACAGGATAACCTGAGAGTGTCTTTCCATGTCCTTGTGGAGGGGAGGCCCAATACCACTCTCGTGAGTTATCTTTGTGGAGTGTCCTCCCTCTGTGTAATTGGATTAATTGCATGATGAAAGCTAATTTACTGGTCAGTCTGTTACAGGTGAATGGGGAGACATGAGAGGCTGAGGGCAGGCTCAGGACACTGTCGACTCTGGCACTCAGAGAGAAAGAACAAGTTTTATGTGTTTGATTAGGCCACGTCAGTCTCCAAAAGCCACTTCTACAAGGAGTCTTCCCTGTTGGTTGTGGGGTGCTGAAGCATGTTGGTATGACTTCTACATGACAAAGGCAATGTCTGTAACACCTTCAGCAATTTTTCTTTCATTTAAGGGGCATTTATGACTTACTTTCTTCTCTCTGACTAAGGGAAGGCAAGGCCCTTTTCACCCTGTTGATTTCTTCTTGACAGTAGCTGATGAGGCCTCATTTTCTACAGAAATATTCCTCTTCTCCTCAGATGCTCCCACTGGACTCAGTCCACAGCAGCTGTGCTAGATGGACTTGTAGCACTAGTGCTTTAACATAAACTTAGGGCTCTGAAGGAAATTAACTTGTTTGTGTGGATAGCACAAACTGGAACATTTTCAAATGGCAGCTGGATTATTTGGTTTGGGTAACACAGCGTCAGATTTGAAATTTAGGCTTGGTCACAGATTGGGAACAAAAATAGTTCCTACTAATATACCAAGGTGTGCTGCCAGAGCCTGAACAGGAGGGTCTTTTTCTCGGTAATCTGTCTTTGCACCTAGTTTGTGGGCAAAGGAGAGAGAGAAAGGGAGTGGGGAGGGAGAATCTAGAGATCTGTTTTTTCCAAGTCCCATCTAAACACTTTCTCAGAAGTCTAAACGAGGAAAAGGGGCAATAAACATGGCGTAAATAGCTCTTGGCTGGAAATGCTTCTCCTTTTTTGCTTTACAGCTAACTGGGAGCATACGGGGGATATGGCATGGTTTCATCTGTATTATGTGGTGTAAACCAAACTTATTTTCCTGGAGGGAAGAGTTGCTTGTCGTCACTTGCAAGTTTTTGTTCCTTTGTGTGAACCCTGTCTTTTGGTATGAGTTTTCAGGCAAAAAAAATAGTTTTTCTTAAACCCTTTGTTCAGAGACTGGTCTGTAGAGACAACTCTGTAGTATGCAACAAAGCAGTGAAGAACAGTCTCACCCTCAATCACTCAGACCTTAGATGGTGAAATATTTAAACAACGTCAAAATTTCTCCAGTTCAAATGGAGATAAGAGCATAAAATTTGTGCTCCCTGAAAATATAGGATTCTTTGAGAAGCTGCAGTATACAAATGAGTAGGACTGCAGAAACAGGGCATGCTGTGAAGACTTTTCCCTACTACATCCATGAGTATTTCCAAATTATTCAGGAACAAGTTCTTGCTCCAAGTTGCTCTCTCTCTATTGAATATCATCTTGGTTAGCAGATAGCCTCTGAAGGAGTGATGTCTTGAAACAGATTCAACAAAGCCTTTGTACATGTACTTAACTTTAAACATATTCACGGATTAATGAGGCTGAGAAGGCATTCCTGGACATCTGATCCAATCTATTGCAACAATTTCCCCTTTGAGTCTTTTAACAGGTTCACAAGCTTCTTATGTCCTTTAGCAAAAGAGAAATGCACATAATCTCTTCAGAAGTGTATGCACATATATGATTAACTTCAGGGATGCATTTATGCAGTGAAGCACCAGCGTTAGATATATTCTGAAAGGCCACTAGGTAGTTCTAGGTAGCAGTCAGAAGGGATTAGTCTTCATAATTCTGCTTGTGAAAGACATGGCATGCCTCAGAGAGCAGTTTTTAGAGTCCCTGTTCTCTCCATTGACCCTGGAAGGAGGCAAAGATCATAAGCTAAGCATTATTAGGCATTAGATGCCTAATGTAGATCCATGTCATTGTCCTCTTTCTGTTGAAGAGTTTTTTTCATATCTGAAATGTTTGAAGTTTTATGGTTTGATTCTCTAATTCTGTGTCATACCTACTGTTAGTGGAGGAAGTAAACTTGCCAGGAAGATCTGCCAGTGGTTCTCTCTTGCTCCCAACTTTCATGTCCCTATGGCCCCCTCATCCATTTCTGTCATATTGGCCCAAACACTGAAGGCCAAAGACAAGAATGAATTGGAGACACTTTCTTCTCTCTTTTATGTTCCCTCTTCATTTTCTCTTTTAAGATTTCTTTGTTTATTGTCTTTTCTAAAGAAAGCTCTCTTGAGTTTGTCTCTATTGTGCAGCTGCACAGCAGTCAGGAACGGTAATTTGAAAATCAACATTTGAAATTTTAAATTTGAAATGCCATGAGCATAATTTGTCAAAGGTTATTTTTTTTTTTGGTGTTTCTGCCAGACTAGAATTTCTGACTAGGGTTCTGGCTGAGAATCTGGAGGGAATTCAGAGAAGAGCTGTAGGTATGATCAGTGCTTGCTTAGGACTGTTGGAATATAAAACCTCCAGAGGAGAACTAGAAGAATGGAGACATGTTCAGCCTGAAAGCAAAAGCTTGGGTGAAGGTGTGTGGGTGAGGGAAAGGCATAGCTGCTACCTATTATTAAGTTCGAGATTTTACAAAAGGATGCAGCAAGATTGTTCTCATTACTTAGTGAAGGTTGGGCAAAGAACAAAAAGCCTCAATTGCAGCAGAGTAGCTGCTTGTAACGCTGTTTCCCACAGCACTCTCCTGGAGAAGCTGGCAGCCCATGGCCTGGACAGGTGCATCCTTCACTGGCTGAAGAACTGGCTGGATGGCTGGGCCCAGAGAGTGGTGGGGAATGTTCTCCATCCAGGTGGTCACTAGTGGTGTTCCCCAG
>WEKY01000359.1:6626-63656 GCA_013390045.1 Picathartes gymnocephalus | reverse complement strand
TAATTTTTTTATAGATATCCTCTGTATGTTGGATTAAAAAGAAGTTAATTTATTGTTTAAACTTTATAGACCTATCTTAATATTGTCAATCTCTTTGACAATTTTGCAGTATAAATGGGGGACTTCTTGGATATTGTAGGGAAAAAAGTGGCTGGTTTTTGTTTTGCTTTTAAAACTACTGGTTTATATTTAAAGATACTACTAGACCAAAACGAGATTATGAGGTGGATGGACGTGATTACCATTTTGTCACTTCTCGAGAGCAAATGGAGAAGGATATTCAGGATCACAAATTCATTGAAGCTGGCCAGTACAATAATCATCTTTATGGAGTGCGAGAAGTTGCAGAAAAGGTAAATCAGTGCCACTTACTTTCATTTACTGAGGTGATTATGTACCTGTGCTGACAGGGAAAAAGAAGAATGGCAAGAAGCCATCAGGAATGCTCTGACTTTTAAAGGAATTTGTATAAAACTAGAAACAAAGCATATTGTCACAGACGCATTTAGGGAAATAATGAAGCTTTGAAATAATGAAAGCATCATGATTAAATTGTGGGAAAAGAGCAACCATAGTGCACCCTCTCATTTGAAGAGAATATAGAAGAAATAATTGGAATTATCGGCTAATTTGCCCAGCTCACATACACAGATCATTAACTAATTAAGAGTAGTGCTAGTGGAGTTAATTAATATGGTGATCCCTTTGACATAGACCTGTGCAGAAGAAAACTTCTAAAAATATTCTTCTTTGTGCTCCTCATGGTTTTAGCTAACAAAGGGAAAAGAATAAATGTACAGAATTCAATTTTAAAAGTATTTTTTCAATAACTACCTGTATATTTTGAAGATTAACCTTACTGTTTCTATCCTGAAGTGATTTGAGTGAACTATTTCTTGCAAATTCTAATTATTTCTAAAGTCAGACTGAAGTTGATTTGATCTGTCTGAAAAAAACAAGTGGGAAAAAGGAAGTGTATTTCTGAGAGTACGGTGCTTGTCTTAAAAATTTTTGGTGAAAATTTTTTGCAAATGTTCCATGTTGAGTGGATGAGTGTTGTTCTACTGCTTACAAATTCAGTGCATTTACAGTAGCCATTGTTATCTGATCTCTGTGAGAGAAGGACTGGCTATTTTCTAGGTGGGAACTCACAAGTGGGGGCACTGTCAGTCTGGACATGCAGAGGGTAAGTGTGGGTGTAGTTTAGTCCTCTGGAAAATTCTAGACCATTTTGATCAAATGGGTGAGTACTGCTATTTCTGGCAACTGAATTTACTGGAAGAAAAACCAGGGCAAACAGGGTGAGATTCTGTGGGTCAAGTGATGTTTTCTTCTTCTGTCTTTGTCACCACAGGGAATGGAACCTGACCCTGTGGGATATGGTGAGAAAATGAAAGAATATTAATTACAGAATTATTCAAGTAAATGAACTGTTCTTTGTATGGAAGGCTTAACAAAGCTGTGAAACTATCATATGTGGTTAAATGATGAAACTATTGAATAGCTTAAACATTATAAATCTGTTGGCAGTTGCTTCACTTGATAGCATAAATACAATCCTTCAGTTCCATCCTGGACCTGAAATTGGCTCTGTTCTTTTGTCCATCTGTTGGGATTAGTAAGGTACAAAATTGCTGTGACTCTTTCATAAATGGACACGAAGAACAAAGTATTACCAGATGTCTCCATGCAGTTAAATCTCTTGCACAGGCACCATGGGACTTTGGGTAGATAGAGCAATTTCTCAGTTGCAGCTCACTTTATTTTTCTGGGGAACAATGGCCTGTCCTTCAGAACTTTGCTTCAAAATCATGACAGAGCTGCAAGCTGGTTGATCTGGGACTACTCCCATCCTTGTATTCTTTTCCATCTTGCTGAAGAGATGAGTCTTTTCAGTGGCTTTTGTTGCTGGGATACAAAAGATGATTTCCAAGTTTTCTATGATCAGTTCAGGAGAAGACAGAACAGAAGCGACTTCTATTACCTCAAAAGTACCAGAAACAGTATTCTTAAAATAGCCTTCAGTCATGTACATTTGCCCATGCTTCCAGCTGATCCCTGTCTCTCCCATTTCCTTAGCCACAATGGACACAGCTAAAGATGCTTTCTGATGTCATTGTTCATTTATACAAGGCACTGGCTGCTGTGCTTCTGGATCAGATGCAGTGCAAATAAGAACTAAAATATGTAAAATATTCTAAATGCACTGTGCAAAGAGCAAAATAGCTTCCCTGGATGAAAACATGATTGCATCATGATGTACTTGTGTTTCTTTTCCTTGTCTCTCAAATCTTCACTTGAAAAGAAGTTTCATTTCCTCTTTCCTTTGGAATCACCAGCAGTTAGCAAATCTCTGTCTCTCGAGGTCGCAGTTAGTGCACATTCATTGTTGATTTGGATTAAACTGTCACCGTTCTATCCCATGAGGTCCAGCACAGGTACTGTGCTGGCTCTCTAGCCCTCCACCCTTTGTCCCAAATTCTTTGGCTCCTGGCATAAGTTGTTGGGCCAAACACAGCAAATAGTGTTTTATTTGAAAAAGAAAAAAGGACCAGGTAATGGTCTTAATTCTCAGTTCTCAGGGGATGTGCTACATTTAAAGATGTGGAGAGATCGGCACATGTAAAATACTCTGCTAGGACATACAGACACCTTTTTAAAATGCTACCAGTTGGCACCCAGACCCATGGACTGGATCTAGGAAACACTATCATCAGCTGAAAGCAAACAGACATATATATTGTTCATGTGGGAAGAACACTTCTCTTTAAGAATTCCTGAAATAAAATTCTGTTTTCGTTGTGCAAGAGATCAAATGTAAGTGATCCTAGTTATTTCTTCTGCCAGGAAGCAGAAGCATGTCAGTCATTTCAGACATTCCCCAGGAATGATCTCCCAGGAGTTCAGGAATGGTGTTGTATGATATGAGTAACCTTTGGTTATATGGTATCTGTGGGTTTGTATCCTGGCTCACAGATTTCTGCAATTCATGTTGATCTCCTGCTAAAGAAAAAGCCTTTCCTAATGTAGTCACCTGAAAGTGGTTTTCTGTTCCTCCGCCCCTGTACCCTTCTAAAATGATGGTATGCAAAATTAGTCCTATGCTATTCAGAAAGGAAAGAAATAAAAATGTGTGAAGTGGAAATGAGCATATCTGAGATGAAAGGAGCTGAGAACAGGAAGAGCCTTTGAGATAAAGCTGGAAAATTCTTTATAGTGGGAGAATAGAAAGGGGGAGGAAAGCAGCCTTACCAGACCATCTTCCAGCTGCCCAAGGAATGGTCAAATTATATTTGTTTCTCAAGAGATTAAACAAATCAACACAAATAAAATGGCATTCACCATCTCCAGTGTGGTATTTCTACTGGTTGGTACCTGGAGGATGAGAGGGCTTGTGTGCAGTTCCATCTGAAGGTTCTAGGGTGGCATATTTCCCTGCCAGCAGGGGTGAGCACTCCCTCAGGTATGCCAGTTAAGTCATCTGGCTCCTCTCTAAACTGCATCTGTGACATGGCCACCTCCCTAAAGCATTCTCAAATTAGTACCAAAACAAAGCAAAATAAAACATTTTGGTGGTGTGGTTGAAGTCCAGCTGTTCCACTGTATGATTCTGCATTGCTGATTGGGCTGCAGCCTGTGATGAAGAAAAGAAGGAAGAAAGAGGTGTCAGGAACATCTCAAATGATGCGTGTTGCAACAGAGGAGATAGGGGATCTTGTGCCAAAGTGGTGAAATCACAGTATCATTGATGCAAATACTCTAATTTTGTTGGTTTCAGTGGAGACATGTTTTCTCTTCTAAATTACATGCTGTGCTACTTGTGACTTAAACTTTGCTTAGTGCCATTTTCCCTTCTCTCTCACTTTTTAGGGTAAACATTGCATTCTTGATGTTTCTGGTAATGCGATCAAAAGGTTGCAGATTGCCCAGCTGTACCCAATCTCCATTTTTATTAAACCCAAAACAGTGGAAAATATCATGTGAGTAAAACTAAAGTACCTCAGGCTAAATTGTTTGAGACTGTCATATTTGAAAAGCCAACTGCAAGTTATGTGCAGACAATTGTAGTGTTTGCATTTTAAATAATATTTAATTACCTGAGTTTAATTTTTAGGGACTTTAAGATGGGACTTCTAATCCAAATTAAAGTGCTTGAGAATGAATGCCATTGTGTTAAATTCCATGCAACATAATGCCAGAACAGTAATTTCTACTACAGTCTTTGCTTGGTGTCTTTAGGGTTAACCCTCTTATTAGAATTAATACTCAAACAACAGTTTAAAAATTGAAAGACTACAAGTATTTGATAGTGGTTTAAAAAAATGTACAACATTTTTACTTTCAGGGAAATGAATAAACGCTTAACAGAAGAACAAGCCAGGAAGACATTTGAGAGAGCCATGAAACTGGAGCAAGAATTTACTGAACACTTCACAGGTATGTTTTGCTTGGGACTGCTCACTTGCCAGAGTTGAAATTTTATTGCTTTCTGTAAAAATGGTACTTGCCTAACCACTGAGATAGTGAGCTTTGTTTTTCAGATGATTTGTGATTACTTTGATGTATAGAGCCATCTTAGTATCTCTACACTGATTTCATTTTGATCAATTAATTTAATAGACACAAAAATTTACTGGGAGCTTAATTTAGTTTATAAAACTCTAAGACTTTCTACCATTGTCCTGGGTATTGAAATGCAGATGTTTGCTTTGTTGGTGTCTCGTACACTTAAAGCTTTTATTTACAGACCTGATATTGCTCAGCAAAGCTGCTTGTAGGAAATTGTTAATTATCTTTTTTTAATTGGGAATATGATCAAGCATAATGGTAAATGAAGCCTCTGAAAATGGAACAGTACAGCAGTATGGTACTTAGGGAATCAAATTTGTGCATGCCATGGGCCTCAATGTAACAGCAAGGGATGGTCTGCAGTGTCTCAAACTTCTCATTCTTTGCATTGTGACTACTAACATGGGGAGGTTTGTCAAGTCATGACCTTCAGGAGCCTGGAAATGAACCTTCCCTATTCCTACCCTGACATACAATTGCTCATCTCCCTCCTCCCTCTTCCGTCTCCCTCTCTCTCTCTCTGCTCCTCTCCGTGTTTGCTGTCCCATTCACTTATTTTCTACATGACTCCTTTGACCAGTTCCTTCTCCCACATCTCTACAAGGGCAGAGCTGTGAATGCAGCAGTCTCCGCAAGCTGGGCAGAGACACAGGATGGGGTGGTGGCTTCACAGAGGAGGAAGATAGAGGAACCAGTAGTTTCCCAGACCCAGTCTTCCTGCTGCCTTGTTCTCTGCATTTTGTGCTACACAGTTGTCAGTTTATTCCAAGACTGTACCTTGCTCTTCCCACAGCTCTCTGTCTGTACCCAGAAAGTCATGGGACTCTCAACATGTCTTGAAAATTCCTCCTATTACCAAATACCAAATGGCTTGCAAGTGTGTCAACTTTGTTGTCCAGAAAATGAGTTTTGTTTATTTTAGTACATATCAATTAAATATTTAGTTAGTAACTGGTATTATCTCAGGCTGTCTCAGGACATTATATAGGACACTTTTCCAGGAAATTAAGGGACATAAATCATGATGTTTAAAAAACCAAAAAGACTTTTTAAGTGCTCAAATGTTTAGATCCATGATTTTTCTACAGAGTATAAGGCTTGATGACAAAGGAAGATAGATGATCAGACTTCTCTCCTTGATAATCAAGTTCAAGCCAGAAATTCTTTCCTGTATCTGCTTGAGATACTTGAAGCCATTACAGGTACCAATTACAGTTTGGAGGCTGCCACCCATGTGAGACAGGTGGTAAAACAGAAAGTGTGAGTGTTCCCTAATTTATTGAAAAATACCATATTGTGTGTGGTAACTGAAACCAACTTCATCAGTTCTGTTTCCACAGACTTAAACTTCACACTGAAGCACATGATAAACATATCCTCCTTCAGCTTTGAGATTACTAAGGTTTGGAAGAGGTGTGGTTGAACTTAGCTGGAGGGAAGATGCTCAAGCTTATGGCCTATTTGCATTGCAAAGACATTTCTAACTCTTTCTAATGCACTGTTGTGCTATGAACATTATACTTTCCCTATAACAATGGAGCAGCCTCCTCCCACAGGCAGTACAGTATTGGGCTGCAGATAGGGAGAAATTTTTTAAGAGATGAGAATGGAATGGTAGGAATAAAAGGGAACTAATTTGCATGAAAGCAAAGCTCAGAAGCAGCAGTACTCTATTAATGCACAGAAGAGTGAATCTGAACTGCCTCCAAAACTGTCTTTCATGTTGAACTTTACTTCTTGGATTATTGACACTGAGATTGTGACGCTAATTAAAAAGAAGTTTCTATCTCACAGTGCTTGCTTTTCCAGGCTGAAGTGTTCATAAGAACAACTCAAACTTCATCTTCACTTTCACCAGACCATACTTTATTCTGATATGTCAGAACACATCCATATTGGCTCATTTCTAATTAATTTCTAGTCTTGGCAAAAATACATCAACTAACACCATAGGAATGAGTGTATATTGCACTTTTAACTGTATAAGGCAGCCTCTTGTCTATAAAACTTGAATCTGTTGTCTGGACAACAAACTCCATGAGGTCCTCCTCTTTTTAGCCAAAAGCAAAGGTAGAGCTGGGAGGTATACATCCCAAGGTCAGCCAGCCTGGCTGTGCAGCTTCAGGATCGAGTTGAGGAGTTCACCAGCCTGTGAGGACACAGCACTGCACAGTCTTGCTTTGTGTTGAAAACACAAATGAAAGTTGGGCCAAAAAGAATACTGGAGGATGTGAATTGACTCAGGCAAATTGGACCATGTTGGTAGGAAAAGGTTAAAAAACTCCTCAGTTGTGTGTATTATACTTGGTAGGACAGTGGAAGCCACTTCCTGTCCCCAAGGAAGTGCTTTGTGTGTCCTGCAGTACCACTGTGCTTCACTCTCGCACAGAAACCAGGAATGTCCACGGGTGTCGGTTCCTTCAGCAATCAGAAACCCTCCTGCTACTCTGAGGGGAAGGAGCGGCTTGGTGTGGAGCAGCCTGGTTTCTGCACAGAGCAAGGAGGGATTATTGCTGATTGCCACATTATGTTTTGCAGCTATTGTCCAGGGAGACACACTGGAAGAAATCTACAACCAAGTGAAACAGATCATAGAGGAACAGTCTGGTCCTTACATCTGGGTTCCTGCAAAGGAAAAATTATGAAAACAGATTTTTATTTTTCATTTTCTAACTGACATCACCTACTACATCTGACGACTCTTAAGCCCTTCCAGTGGAGCCTGCCTCTAGTTCTTTCCAGCGTGGTTCATACCCTAACCGTCACATTCTGCAGTTCCCATAATGCTTTACATTTGATGTCTCTCTTAGTTTAAATAATTTGTATTATTGTGTGTTGTTGGTTTGCCATTTTTCAAACATGACAGTGGAATGGCCTGACCAGCTATTAGTTTAGGGTGGGGGTGGGAGGGAATTGTTTGGTAAAATTCCTTAATGTTTAAGGGAAAGTAACTTTCAAAGATTTTTCAAAAAAGCTTTATAGACATTCTTTTAAAATTTCATAACAATTGAAAGAAAAGTTGTATTCAAGGAAGTTGTAAATTATGAGTAACTTCGCACGCTTAACTTTAATAACATGGTTTGGTCAGGGCAATCAATTTCAAGTTTTATTTTCTGAGTTCAATCCTATTGTCATGGTATCTTTTTTTCTTTCCAGGCAGTTAGAAAGAAAGTTTCAAATTTTGAGTTAGCGTTTTCATTAAATCCCATTACTACTCCTAAAGGGATATTCATTTTCATAATTTCATACGGATATTCTTATAATCTATTTTTTCATTTTTTGCCAATAAAATTACTAGGGACAAAGATGTGTAATGTTTTTAATCTTCCTCATGAAACACTATTTATAGTGTGTTACAGAAATTCTTTATAGATAATGGTCATCACACTTTTTGAGCCTAAAAATATGTTTAGGTGCTAGGAAACCTTGTATTTTTCAGAGGAATGCCAAATTTCCATTGGCAGTAGTTCAGAAAACAGCTGCAGAGATGGTCACTAGGGCAATGAGAGAATGATTCATAGCCTAAAAGTGTGTGTGTTCTTAGGGGTCAGATTTTAATGAATATTTTACCCACAATAACTGCCTATTTTGTTATAATAAATATATATATATTAAACTTTCTTTAACGAAACTCTGTAACTATGGGAATTATTTTCTTTACATAGTTGCGCACACGTATAAATATATATATAAAAAATATATATTTTTCTTTTACCACCTACTCCTAGCTTTTTGTTTTGAATAAAAAGAAAAAAACAAATTAGAATTTACCTTCCTTAATCATGGAAAAATCAAATGGGCTGTGATGGCTGGGCATGAAGTCCAGGGAATATTAGTACACAAAAAAAATACATGCAAGTTCTCCTCTTTTCTACAGAATTCCAGGTGTTTGTCTTCCCCTGTCCCCTTTGTAATATGCATGTCTAAACCAAAGGGAGAATTCAGAGTCAACAATATATTTTTTTTCTGTACATGTTCATCTTGGATTGCACAGGCACAAGATCTTCTATTTGCAATGCACAAACTTCTGTGCTGAATGTTATGAATACGTTGTACCAAAACCTTCAATAGTGAAATTCTCTAATTCCCGTATTATTTGGTACCTGCCATTGCTTGTTTGCAACTGATTGTTTTTGAGAGGGGTGTTCTTATGGCAGTCGTGGGGCAGTCACACAACCAAATCAGCTTTGGTTTGTAAAGAATTATCAACACTATCCATTCCATTTGTTAGAAAGAGGAGAACAGCTAATAAACTTTATTGTACAATATATTTGTCAAGTGTGTTTTTAATTATGATAAATAGAGGTGTTGTAGCACTTTAGAGTAATTGACTCAGACTGTAAACTAAAATCATGTGTTAGAGAAACACTGGTGGCCACACTGGGGCTAGTGAAGCTACTGCAGTAAAAGCAGATTTAAACTTGTGACACAATTATTGCTGGTATTATGTGGGATGCTAATGAGGCTTACAGGAAGTTAAAATTGCTGGTGCATGGCCCAAAAGAGTTTCTGGTTTTCAAGATTTGGGAAATTGGGAAATGCCTTTCTGAGAATTCCTGCCCATGAAAGCACATGGTGTACCGGATTGATGCACCTTTTGATAAACAATCTCATAAATTTTTAAGGCAACTAGAAGTGTACTGTTGTCTCCCTCTTTGAAAGTGACTGTTTGAGGTGTCTTGTGAGACATCGTAAAAGAGCAACTGTAAAAAAAATAGAAGTATATGAATCTCTATCAAATCTGCAAACTGTATTCTATACACTTATTTTTACCTCTTTTTTAATCCATCAGAAAGAGACCTGTTCAACTGAGTAGGTCTGTGAGGAATTGCTCTTTCGTATGTTGGAGTGTCTGAATAACTGTTACCGAACTTTGCCCCAGGCACTTGTTGTATACTAGCCAGGTATCACCTAGCACTCCACTCAGACTAAAGTCCACAGCAATTACCTTGCACAGTTGTCGTGTGGAAGTGAAAACAAGTCTTGGATCAAGAAAACCCAAAGTACTCTGGAGTTTTTGCTTTGCATTTTTGGTTTTATTTGTTTCTGATGTTACCTTTGAGCACTGGCAGAAGAGGTGATTCTGAGACCCCTTGTTGTCTTATCTTGTGTAATTCTCAGGGTTGTCTTATCTTGTGTAATTGTCGGGGTTTTGTATTACTTAGTGTTTCTCTAGGTCTCATTTTTCCAGCATCATGTGCTGATATATCTTTGATTCTTGGGTACACTTTTCTATATTATGTTTTACAATACATGTACTTTGCTTAAGGCTTCTAATTTAACAACTAGAGTAATTAGGAAATCCAAATGGCATCATATTGATGCATTACCACTCTTTTGCTGGCCCAGTGAATGCATTGTGGGTTTTCTTCCTGCCTGATAACGCAGCTATTTGTAATTGCTGTACAGACACATGCTTGATAAAGTATTTGTTACTCTCTATTATTATTGTAAGTTATATTATTTCCTTGTAGGCATTTTTGTTAAAGTATGCTGAAAACTAGGTTAAGAAATTTAATAACTCCTTAAAGTACAGATACTCATAGAGTTAAGAATGAAATAGGAAAATTATCTAAATTCTGATGAACTGTGTTTGTGTGATTGTTTAGAGGGGGTTTGGAATAGACCACCTGTACAAAAAGGCTGCTTCTCTGCCCTCTGAACCATTCCCACAGAGGATCAGAGAACCACAGGAGAGCTCTGATACCAAATTCATGTTTTACTAATCCTGCCCTTGCAGTCTTAACCAACTGCTGCTAGGACTGTGCATTGGTCTTGTCATCTGTATATGAATGTAAGCCCTTCTGCAAACATCAGGAAGAGAGGGCTTCAGATGTTAATCTGGCCAGTAGGAAGGGCACAGGAGGGGTCTGAGCAATGGGTCCTTGAAAACATTTGGAAATACTCCAGTGGCACCAGGTTATTCTTTAACACTTAAGACAGCAAAGGGACAATTAATCCCAGATGATCTAGGCAGCCAAGAATCAGAGTTCAGCCATGAGGTTTTGATTGGAAAAAAGGTCTGGAGGGATCATTCTCTATTTTTTTTTTTAATTCTGAACTTGAAATAGCAGTTAATTGACTCAGCTGTTGTCTTACAGGTGCTAGTAAGGGTTAGACTCCTTGGGTCCTGCCAAACTGCAGTCAGGTAGCTGATGAGTGCTGGAGGCATCCTGCCACACTCCTGGCCATACAGGCTGTTGCGGGATGCCCAAAGCTGTGTGGCTGGTGTTCTCCCTGGGTGTGAGGACTCACGGGACACAGCCCTTCTGTTTCTGGGAGCTGACTGCTGAGCTGAGAAATGGCAGTCAGCCGAGCAAAGCAGCCCTCAATGGCTTTTATCTAAACAAAGTATTACAAGCAGCTGCAGTTCTAACAAGAAATGAAGAAAAGGGCAACACAAATGAGGGTTGCTCTGTGCTAGTTACACTAAAATTCACAGCAGTTTTTAACAGAGCAATTGTCAGCAGTTTTGATTCTTTCTGGGAGAGAATCCTTCTTGGGCCTTCTCTTAAACCTTAAAATAAGTCAGAATGATTCAGCTATTTTATAGCACTTGCTACTAAATTTCAGGAAATGTGCACTTAGCATGTGCTGATCACCTGTAGAGTATACAGGCTTTGCTGCTGTAAGAGCCTGGGCTTTTGATTATGACTTTATGCAATTTGTGACAATGCTGAGAATGTGGTACCAAGTGGCTGTCTGCTCTGCCAGATACTTACCTGGACTCTCCTTCTGCTTCCTGAGCCCCCTCTGTAGGGAAAAATAGATCTCATATTTAGGGTGAGGATGTGGTTCCACAGCCGTGCCCCACCCCTGTGTGCCGGTGTGTAGCAGTTTATTGAATGAACTCTGTGGGAGGTGCCAAAGCAGTAGTGACCTCATTGGTGCCTCAGATATTTTGCAATTTCGAAGTCTAATGTTTTTTTCCAAGTGTAGAGGCAGTGTGGAGAGAGGCCTGCTTTCTTTTCCAGTAGTCATTAAGAGGTAACGTGTGCTGAGGTAAGCAAGGTATATTGTTGGACAAAGTGCATCAGCAATTGAATGCAGCTGATTTTCACCCAAGACCAGGCTGGAGAGAGCACTCTTGCAGGAGTCTTGATCTCTGGGAGTTCTGAAAGCTGAAAAAAAATCACAGATCCTGAAATTTTCACCATGAAGAGCTCCAGAAATGTCTTCTATCTTCTCTTCCTTCATGCTGGTAAGTCTCCTCCAAAATCTTTTGCTGTGGCAAGGGACCTCTGTGTGATGTGACAGAGCAGAAGGAAACTAGAACCACTTCAGAGCCAATCTCATATGGCCAGAAAATAAACAGAAGGAAATAATAGAAAAGCAGTAGAAAAGGCTATATTCAACACCATGTATGTATCTTGATTCATTGGTGTCAAGTGTTGTATTTCCTCAGCACTGAATCAATTTCTGGTTCTGTAGTGTCTTGCTTCTCACAACAGTGAGCAGTTCTATGACACTTACTTTGTAAAAATAGGAATAGTTGCTTTATTTCACTTCTCATGCTCTGTGCAACGCTGGCCTTCTCCTGTCACTCCCAAATTGTATTGGTGAGTGCTTTTAATTTCACCAGAGATGTAGGTGCTGTTTCTGAAGAACTGAAGAACAATGTAGTACCTATTACATTGAGGAGTTACTGGGATGTTTGTTAGTAAAAGTTATAGATGTGCTTAGGACTCTGAGCATATTTCAAATGGAAGTTTCCAGCTTCTGCCATTTCAAGCTATGTCTACTGATATATACAGAAGAGCCAAAATTGAGAATAAACTTACGTTCAGACACTGACCTGATGTTTTAATCTGATTTTCCTTGGCAGTAGGAAGAGGGGCTAACTGCAGGCCTTGTCTGTGCTCAAGCCCACTTCAGATGGGTTAACTGGAAAGGAAGGAGGCAGGACATTGTCCAGATCTGACTTTCCTCTAACAACAAAGTTCAGCAATTTGGAAAGTGACCAATAAATACCTGGTTTTGATGAGTGAGGAAAAACCCAACAGATTAATGCTGTTTCGCTATTTTGGCTGAAATATAGAGCAAAAAGAACTTTGTTTCAGGTGTATGGCTAATGATTTCTTCATACAGTTCATGCTTTACCTCCTGTGTGTCTATATCTAAAATCAGAATGCTGAGGCTGAAAAATGGCACTTAGCATACATACACACTGAGATGCTGACTCCCCAGGTTAATTTCTATTTGCTCATGTTTATATAAAAAAAAAAAAACCTCAAAACAAAAAACAGGGTTCTTCTTTCTGTCCCAAGGAATTAATGGTGAAAATTTCACCCTGACAGATGAGGTAGTACAAACATGAAGTTTCTGTGAGGTGTGTTTTTACCATGACCTGTTGTGCCTTTCTTCCAACCATCTTTGTTGTCAGAATTTCTGCAACTCAGAGGTAGGCAGTTGTTTCTCCCCCTACTGTCATATGTTGCCATGAAAACTTCCTGTAAGCTTTCCAAGTCTGACTTAATGTTTGTTGACAGCAGTAGAGTTGGCTCTGTGTCGCAGAGGAACAGCAAGCCAAACCCGCTGTTTCACTATTGGATCTTTTGGCATCAACAGTCTTGTTTAGTCTGCAGCCACTAAGTCAGAAAATGTGCATGGAGCACTATTGGGCACTAGTGGAGTCATTTTTAACTTGCACAGTCAGATGTGGCATCTCAGCTGCCTGGCACTGGGGGGAAGTACAGGGCCAGTTAGAGGTATTAGGAAACCACACGATAAATGGTTTACAACAGACTCCAGCTTAAAAATGGAAATTGTAGACAAGCACTGGAACGTTGTGTCCCAGCTTAGGAAAATGACCCATGCTTGTTTGTCCATGTAACCCACACTTGCATTTTGATTTCACGGCACTGTCTGCACACGATGACATCTCCCTACAAAAGCAACCGAGTGTTTGCAGCTTTGGCACTTAGGAGGGTGGTGTTTGGGGCTGCTGAAAGGTACCTTTCTTTACTAATTAATGGAAATCTCCACTACTCAACTTGAGTCTCTTCGTTCATGGCTCTGCCCTCCCCTTTTTCCTGACTGTGGTTATGATCTCTTATGAAAGACTGTTTTGAAGGGCCAAGTTTACTTTTCTAGTTCTCATAATAAGCCTAGCGGCAAGGCTTTTGAGCACCTAAGGTTGCTTTTTTAATTCAGACCAATAAGGGCTGGGGCAGGGCTCCAGGTACTAACTAGCAATACTCAAGACAAGAGTTGTCTCTTTGGTTTTGTAGCATATCATTTTAAAAAATAATTTCACATGCTTTTGACTTTATTAAGATGGTGTATTCTGCAAGGTGTTTAGAACAGTCTGGATGCCCTGACCTATTCCATGGTACCCGTATTTCTTATGTCAGAAACAAATGCCATTGGATTTCAGTATCTGAGTCTGATCTTGCGGTCAGTCCAAAACAACTTTAGTATTCATGTTAATTGGAATGAAAGTGGGAATCATCTCTAAGGACTCACAGTGAAGTGAACCCTGATGTTTTTCTATTTAAGGGGGAGAAGCAGAATGAAAGTTTGGCTCTAAATGGTAAGCTCTGTTACAAAAGCTCTGATGTGTTTTGTAATATTTTCTCGTGGTGTTGTGTTTGCAGCTCTCGGCCTGGAGCGTGTCCGGTGGTGCACAGTGTCTGAGCAAGAACTTTCCAAGTGTAATGACATGGGCAAGGCCTTTAGTAAGGCTGGCATCCTTCCCCCTCTGGAGTGTACAGCAGGGGGGTCAGCTGCTAACTGTACCCAGATGATCAAGGTGAGCTGTGAGTGACAGCAGTGTCATTAGTTTAATTTCTCCATGTGCCTAATAATAATCCCCTGGCAAGATGCACAGCTCTTTGGTGAGTGTGTGGCCATCCAGGCAGCTGACCCTCTGCTTCCTGGCATTCATGGTTCTGACAAATCAAGACCTATCTTTTATATGAACTATCATATAAACATATCTATCATATGAACTTGAGTGCCAGAATGGCCCCATATCATCTGTCTGGCTGCTCACATATGGCCAGTCATTAGGAGCACAGCCAAGGTCTTAAATATTTCCTCCCAAATACTAATCTTTGATTTGGGAATTGTCAGATTTATTCAGCAGATATTTAAGAAGGAATGGAGCTACAAGATGCAGACAGTAGTTAGAGCTGTGCTGCTTAGCCTCTAAGTAGATTGTATTTCGATAAACTCTGGATCAAACTCCCATTTCAGGGTCCTGTCATGGAAATTGCTGTGTAAACAGATGAGCTGAGTGGAATCAAATCAAATCTCTCAATACTGAGTAAAAGAGAGAGGCAAAGCAGCAAGTGGGGTGAGCAAAGGGCAAACCTGTATTAAACTGTATTAATTCAGCTGCCCAGTGTGTGCTCAGTTTCCAAAAAGGGAGTGCCTCTGGGGAAGGTTTTAAAGACTGAACACGTGGATTTGCAAAATGATGTATGCAAAATAATTCCCTCCTTTGGAGGGGGTAGGAAGTAAAAAGTGGATTTTGGGAGAAGTGTGGAGGCAGGTAATCATGGTCGTCATCACTGGCAGAGTGTGGGGGAAGGGAAGGCTGACTAGCTGTATTAATAAATAATGTTCTTTGTGAATTCTCTGTAGTTATGCTCAAGAGTCAGATTTTTGTGGTGATGCAGCCTGTCAAGGACAAGAGGTTCAGAGCAAGGAAAGGAGATCTGAAAGAACAGTTTGAAGGGAGATGAGGCGGATGATTGTGTGGCTAGAAAAAAGGAACAGATTTCAAAAACTGATAACTTGTCATTTTTGTCAATGAAGCAGAATGGTTGTCTGACTCCTAAGACTACCTCATTGCCTCTTGATAAATACTGTTCTTGAGCAAGGGTGTGAAGACTATGAAGAATGCTGAGAGCAGATACTGATACAGATGTGGATCTTACCTTGGGAATAGACAGGACACAGTAAGGTCAGATCTTCCCCAAACCACTTGGCTGATTGCTGCATTGAACAGAGGGACCTGTTAGACTCTGCAAAGCAGATTATTGAAAGGGCTGATGAGTGTCTGCTTCTGAAATACAGAGCTCACAGAATTGCTTTTGCAAGCCATTGGAAGTGGCAGGCAGGCAGACAGCATGAGTAAGTTGCTTTCTGTTAAAATGAATTTTCACTGTAAGGCTTCAGACAAGACTTTGTCCTTTAGACTTTTTTTTTTTTTTTTTTTTTTTTTAACCCTTGTGCTAATAATCTACTAAATATTCAAGCTGGCCTACTCTGTTAGGAGTGTGTGGAATCCCTGAGTTGGCATCTGCACTGAACTCTGATCTTTGAGGCCAAGAAGGGAGCAGGACACAGTGGCTGAAGAGGCAGATGCTGTTTTGTAACACTGTATAAGGACTTAGACCTGTGAATGTGTTAGCACATGGATAAAGGAAAAAACCTTCTTGTTTGAAGGTGTGTAAAAATGAAGAAATACCTAAATATTTAACTAGGGAACCTGACAATATTTAATGTGACCAGAGCTGATTTTCAGCTGGTCTTTAAAACACTTACGTAGGTAATTATTTAAATGTTGTGACACACAGAAATAAACTTCCTCTGAAAAGCATGAATAGAGTATTACCATCACATGTATATTTATTAAAAAATGGTATATGAGTCCCATGCTTTTGCTAAATTTACTGGTAAATGCTTGCTGCAAAAAAATAAAATACCAACACTGCTGTTGCTATGTCACCTCAGCAATAATTGTGTGTATTTAAAGGAGAGGCCTGTAGTCTGAAAACTGATTCATGTTAAATACAATAATAGACTGTTTTTGTCTTGTTTTGCTATTTTTAGAGAAGCTATTAATCATAAGTATCCAAACAGAGCTCAAAGTTTCAGCTTTTCAGTCAGAAACATGCTATTTCCTATGAAAACATACCTCATGGCTTCTTTGGCCAGCCCTTTCCATTTTATCTGGAATATCTGCTGTCCACCACCAATTCTAGAAGCTCATTTTGTTCTTCCTGAGGGTAAGATCCTTCTAACTCCCAGCTCCTCTCCTGTCAGGTGTCCCTCCTAAACCACAGGTTGTATTTGATTCCTAAACTGTCCTATGCTCTGACCCTCACAAGTGGAATATCATATCTAGTTATTCCAGAAAGATTATGTCTATTCTTTAAGATGCAAACATCTCCCAACCCCAAGTCCACTTCAGGTTCCCTTGGATTTGTTCAGCTCTCATTCATGAGAAGTAACCCTCAGGGTATCTGTTGTTTCAGCTAATTAATGGCATCTTTTTTTCTCCTTCAAGCCAAACAAGTAAAAGATTTCAAATTACATGGCAACTTCAAATCTGGTTTAGTTGTCAACATGGACATATTACCTGCGCTCTCACACAACCCCTTAAGAAATGCTCAAGCTCTTTATGTAGTTCAGCCTGTAGGAAGTTGCTGTGGTGTGCTAGGCAGTCCTAGCCCTTCCCTGACCAGTGCTTTGCAAGTTCCCAAGGGATGGAAAAACTAAATGACCCCCTCCAGGGCCAGGCTAGAGGTTAAGCAAACTGATAAGAAACTTGGACTCAGCTTAGAAATGCAAAATATTACACTGCTGGTTATTTTCTTGGCAGTATCTTGTCTCTCCTGGCTCCATAGCTTCAGTACACAGTAGGAGCTGATTCTGCTGGCCAGAGTTGTGTACAGCAGTTCTCCTGGCCTTGCTGCTGGGGAACCCCCATCCTGTGCTATCTAGAGCAATCCTGCAGCTGTAGCAGGATCCCAGGCAGCTTGGTGTCCCAGTCAAGGGAAAATATCCGGTGTTGTTGAACACCTTCCCAGAATGGATGCCTCAGATTTGCATTCTCCCAATCTGAACAGTCTTTTTAGACACTTTCCTCCTTCTCGGGAACCCACTGACTCCTGCTCCCCCACTCCCAAAATGTGTGTCTGGCTTGTGATGAGGTACAAGCCAGCAGGCTCTAAGGGTGTTTTGGTGTGCACTTTGGTGTTCAGATTTTGTAGCCCCAAAAGATACTATTTTGAACTATCTGCGTATGATGTAAAAATGTATTTACTTTATTTAAATCTTCCAGATTTGGAAGTTTGGGGCACTGCCTACAGAGATGAACAAAACTTCGGATTGCTGGGCCTTAAGATCCTGCAGAGAGCTGCAGGATCCATTTCTAAGGTTCCTTTGGACTCTTACGACTAGTGAAGCCATCATAGTGCAGGGCTGGTTTCTGCATTGCATCTGAAGGAAGGCAGTTTGGAAGGTCTAAACTTCCCCTTGGCTGTTGTTTTTCAGAAATTCAGGTGCCCTTCAAATAACTAGAAAAAAGAAAACACACAAATGCAGATTATGGAGCCTCTTCTAAATGCATGGGTACTCTGGTTGTTGATAAATACTGAAAATTAAGCTTTAACATATATTCTGCCCTTGTATCTGCACAGGATGACTTGGCAGATGCAGTGACCCTGGATGGCCGTTTGATTTTCCAGGCTGGAAGGGAGCATGGTCTGAAACCTGTGGTTGGGGAAGTATATAATCAAGGTATAGTCTGACTAAATACCTTTTAGATTACTTAAAATACATAAGAAAAAGCTTGTATTTACTGTTTGCATTTTATCTTGAAGATTCTAAACAGTGGGTAGTGTTCAGGTTCACTTTTGGTTCATCCTGCCTGTAGCAGACTCTTTGGGGAAACAGGAGACACAGGGCTGTGGCTGAGTCTGTCCTGAAGCATTTGGGTGAGAGTAGCTGTTTCTGTACTAAGTTTGTTGGGTTGGTTTTTCTTGGTTTTTTCTGTCTCTCTGCATTCTGTGTTCTCAGATTTAAACTTTTCAGATTAATTAATTGCAAAGTATAAATCACTAGGTTTATCTTTCAATCCTATACATTAGAATAATTAGATTTTGTTTTTACTAGTGTATGATTACCTGCTGGAAGAAAGGAAATACTAGATTCTGCTTCTTGTCTGGGTGACCTTAAGCTTTGAGTTCCTTTCAAGGCAGAGACAATAATTCAGTGGTGACTTGTCATCCTGATTAAGGGCTCAGTATCAACATGTTTGTGTAGTTCACAGCTGGATGATGCCCCCTTAAGAAGCAAGGGAAGGGAGAGCTCTGGAAGCAGTTTGCTGGCAGTGCTGTCCTATCACTCTATTGTGAGATGGAGCTGGATTTGTTTTGTAGCTGGGTCTCAGTGTCACCTGGCCAAAGGCATCCTCAAAAGTGGTTGTTGGGGTCAGTTCATAGGATGTTGGATCATCTGCAGCAGCCTCCCACCCCGTTAAACACATCATGACTCTGGTGAAGGACCTGTACTTCAGCTTCTCAAAAGCAAATGGGCCTCAGGATCCAGAGCCTGACTATCTCCATTAGTCCGGCTATGAGCTCAAATCAGAGAAAAGTGAAAGAAATGTAATGATTTCTGATCTAAATAAAGTCAGATTAAATGACCTCATAATCACTTCAAATCCTCAGCTCTTGACTCTAAGTTATATTAAACTGTAAAGCAAAGAGAATGAAATCAGCTGTGATGCTCCAGAGACATCAGTTGACTCTGCTGTAACAAAATTAAGATCATCTGGGGAGTAAATTATATTGGTTTCAATTCAATCCAGATGTATTTAGAGTTGTGGAGAACTTCCTCCAGAAAGAAATCTCCCTTTCAAAGCAGAGAGACTTCCAAAATCAGAGCACACTGCCTGTGGACTAAAACAATTCACATTGAAAAAATTTGAGGGTACATTGTTTCAGAGGCAGCAGGTTCTTAGCAAGAATGTGAACAGTGGGTAGGGAAGGCACAAGAGGCCAAAAATCAGTGTATGTCACTGTAATACTGCTGTGAGGCTGCTTAGGTTGCTTCTCTTCCTATGCTGCAGAGATTGGAACTTCCTATTATGCTGTGGCTGTGGTAAAGAAGAGCTCCAGCATCACCATCAACAGCCTGAAGGGTGTGCGCTCCTGTCACACTGGCATCAACAGGACTGCAGGCTGGGATGTGCCAGTGGGTTACCTCACTGACTCTGGGCACCTGGCAGCAATGGGATGTGACCTTCCAAAAGGCAAGAGTTACAGGGCAAAGATCCCTTCAGCACTGCTCTTCCAATGGTCTTGGGACCCTGTGTGTGTGTGTTTCCAGAAATGTGTGATTCAACTGCTGTTTTGTTCTTTGTCTTTGATGCTCCTTGTATGATGGAATAGACCTAATTAGGTCTGATGAAGACTGCAGGGTTTTGGTTTTTTTAAACTTGGAAACTGTCTTTTAATAAGAAAATAACTTGTGCCTTCTGAGTCTTTTTAGAGATGTACTGTGTGGATGTGTTAAAATGAAATTGTAGGATCTTGTTTATTCATTGCTAAATATGCCTCATTCTAATTTTGCATTTAGCTGTAAGTGACTATTTCAGTGCAAGCTGTGTTCCTGGAGCAAATGGTGTGAACTATCCCAAGTCCCTCTGCCAGCTCTGCAAAGGGAACTCAGAAGGACAGAATAAATGTGAACGAAATTCCCAAGAGCAATACTATGACTACAGTGGGGCTTTCAGGTAAAAATCATGTCTGTCAATTTTTTATTGCTGTACCCTCTCCATAGTCATTATGCTCAGGCCTAACTGACAGGAAGCTGAGGCTACAGAGCTTCCAGCTGACCTTGTTAGAAAATCTGTAGTTTTGTTAGGATAACCATGCTTGTAATCTGACTGAACAAAAGTAATTCTTAACCCACTATTTCAGGTATTAATACTTAAATATTAAAACCAAATGGATATTTAGCACATATACGGGGCAGGGAAAGCCCACTGCTATTTGCTTTGTCCGGCAGCTGTTGACACAATCTGAGTGTTTCAGCAGGCTTTACTGACTTATCTTTCCCAGTAAAACCTGATGATCCTTGGAGTCTGAGAGCTAAACTTCTGCCCTACTTGGCTATTTCAGTCATCCCACCTCAGCTGCACTGAATTATCAAGTTGCTCTGCCCTCCATTTTTGCACACCAATCTTCATTTTCCTCTTTCCCATCTGTGTGCTGTGTTGCAGCTCCCAGTCTCCGAGTCATAGCATTAATAAGGGCAGAATTTGCTTATGGGAAACACTTGCTCCTCCCTGTGTATTCCCTAAAGGACTGTGTGACTGCCTTAGAGTGAAAACTGTCCTGAACAAAGAAGGTCGTGGTGTTTGTCCCAGGCAGCACTGAACATGTTGTTCGTGTTCACCAAATGACAATGAGAGTTTACTTCATGCTCGAACAGCCGCTAGTGTCTGCCTTGAGCAAAACTCTCAGCACAAGGAAATAGGTCAGTGTCTGTGGCTGATGGAATGGAGCACAGAGCCCTCGGGCTGTCAGCTGGCAGTGGCCAGAGCATGGGGGCTTTATAATGCATCTTTGTGGTTGGATTTATATTTATTAGGTGTTTGGCTGAAAATGCTGGAGAGGTTGCTTTTGTGAAGCACAGCACAGTGCCTGATTATACAGATGGTGAGTAATCTTGAAGCTTGTTGAATAATGGCTGCAAGGTCTGAAATACAGTGTTTATAATGACAGTGTAATATCAAATATTTGATGTATTTTAAATTGAGGAATCAGCAAAAAATGCTGTAATAGTGAAAACAGATGTACCCTCTGAGGTGTGCACCAGGAGATTTTTTAAAAATGCTTGATTGTTTCAATATAAGGTGAAAGGTGGAATCTTAAGCTGCTTCTGGAAAGAGACCTTCAACAGTAGAAAACTCTTGATGTAGACCTGGGCTGTCACATTGCTCCAGCCAGCCAAGGGATTCAGTGGAGACTAGGAGAGAGTTAACCTGCCCTATCTGGCACTGTTTGAGAACTATTTTGAGCATAACATTACTTTAATATCATGGACCTGTCTGACCCAGGGGGAAAAAAAAACCCCAAAATGTTGTATGTGATCCTAAACTAGGGATGCTCTTCATACTGCTGCAGAGCCCAATACAGCTCAGTGCAGTCTCACTTAGTGTTACAGCACTAAAGGACCACAAAGATGCACAGGATATGCTGTGCAGTCAGGAATAGTTCAGAGATGCTCAGGAGATGTGTGTTCTGCTCCACCAAGTGAGGCTTAGAGCAGGCTTGGAGCCAGAAGCATCCATCCCACCTGATGTCTGTTCCTTAAGCACATCATCTCTGATTTCAGGGAGAAACCTTTCTTCCTGGGCCCAGCGGCTCCGCTCCCAGGACTTCCAGCTGCTGTGTCGCGATGGCAGAAGAGCTGATGTGACAGAGTGGAGAAGCTGCCACCTGGCCCGAGTCCCCGCTCGGGCTGTGGTTGTGCGGCCTGACACAGACGGGACAGTTCTCTTCCAACTCCTGAACCAGGGACAAGTAGGACACTGTTTCTTCATTGCTCCTTTCTGTTTTAGAAGGGTTCTCCCAGTGGTCGAACCAAACTGCAAATGGGATATCTGAGCACCTTTCTCTCTGTGGGGTTTGAAGGGGTATGGGATGTCACATGTCCCAGACGGAGCAATGTGTGACAGGTGCTTCTCTCTTCTTTAACATTACAGCAAAGATTTAATGAGGCCGATGCCAAGTTTCAGATGTTTGAATCTAAAGTCTACGGTGCCCAAAATCTTCTGTTCCGAGATGCCACCACAGAGCTTGTTGCAATCACAGCTCAGAATTACCAGGCATGGCTGGGTGATGAGTATCTTCATGCCATGCAAGCTCTGAGCTGCAACCCCAACAGTAAGTTGTCTGTAGATTCCTCTTTATAACCAAGAAAAAAGATAGCTGATAACATAGATCATCTTGATTTTGCTTAATTTTCTTCTCATTCTTGGAGTCTTATGGCAAGATGCCAGTCTGATCTTTGAGCATGGGCAAAGGTCACTTTTGGACCTAGAAACAATACTGCATTGCAGAACACTTTCCTGTGCCAACTGGCCCACTTTGTTACAGGATGTAGGCCTTTTCTACCCTTTCTGGTGTATGAGAGGCATTAATCTGGTAAGGTGCTACTGCTCCCTGGTACTTAATTTCTTGCCTGCTGACAAGGGGAAATAATAATTTGCTGCTGCACAAATCCCCAGATAGTCTATAAAAATGGATGAGTGGGTTCCTAGCAGAGGATTCCCTCCATAAGCTGATGTAACCCTCAGCTGCTCTTTATTGAAGCATTATGGTCTTTCCTGCTATCAGAAGAAAGAAGAAATTACTTGATACACATTCTTGGAAAGTCAGAAACACAAGTTACAAGACTATTTGCCTTAAGAAGCTTAAAAGTTCTGGCAACTGAGCCTCCCATGTGTGATTTGTGCTGTGGCAAAGCCCCTTACCTTCCTGACTTGTCTCTTCTGGGCATTGCTCCATGACTGTCAGGTGTGAGGAAGTTTGTGCTCAGAGTGGCTTTTTGCTGCACTCAACTAACATATTATGGGTGGGTTTAATGGTCAGTAATTGTAGGAATTGTTGTTCCTTTGCTATGGAGAGGTTTGCAGTGTGGACATAACCTCTAATCAGGGAGTGCCCTGGTTTCTGGTCAGGTGTAAGTCTGAGCTGGAAGGATGGGGAGCAACACAGAAGCAAATATTTTCAATAACATGTATGGGACACATGTGACAGTGGGCAGTGTGAATCCTCATTGTCTATCGCAAAGAAAGTGAATGTAGCATTTGCTTTTCAATTTTGTGCAGCAATGCCAGAAAGCCTGAACTGGTGTGTTGTGTCCACCGAGGAGATTTGGAAATGTGGTGAAATGGCTGTTGCCTTTAGGAAAAAGAATTTGAAGCCAGCTATTCAGTGTATTTCAGCCAAGACAAAGGAAGAGTGCATGGAGCTGATTCAGGTAGGCTGCTACAAACCTTGTGCCATCAACCAAATGAACAGAAGCTGCTTTCTGCTGGGTAGGTGGGGTTAGATATGTGCACTCACTTTGGTGACCAGTAGGAACACTGGATTTCAAGGAGATGATCTGTAGCTCAAATGGTCTGGATGAGCCTGAACCCTGATGATCTTTGGCTGTGATGAGGGCACTGTTTCTCATCTAACTCAAGCCTGTGTGTGTGAAATCTCATGTCCCTGTTTCACTGATGATGCTTTATGCACATTTGGGAGGTTTTGTTTAGCAGCGTGATGCTCTTTTGCTGTAAGCCTTGCCCTTCAAGGTGCCACAGATGTGACCATAAAGTTGTCATCATTGTAGCAGGGAAAGTATCTGCTGGGTTTTTTTCCCAGAAATCCTATATTTTCTTTTATTTTTCAGAAAAAGGAAAGTGATGCTGTAGTTCTGGGTGGAGCTGATATTTACACAGCTGGGAAGACATATGGCCTTGTACCAGCCGCTGGAGAAGGTTACTCTGGTAAGAAGGTCCAGAAACATAAATATCGACCTTGTATTTCCAAGTTGTTTGATAACAGCACTAAAAACACGGTCCTTTGTTCCCAGCCCTGCTGGGAAAGCTGTTTTCAAAGGAAATAAGAATTATTACCCTCACATCATGGATAGAGGAAGATATGAGATGAGCTTCTACAGTGAGGCTACTTTTGTCTGTCCTGCTGCAGGACTAGGTTGAGTCTTTTGCAATTTTGAGTCTTGTACTTCTTCATTTGTTTTTTGAATTCTGAAAAAAAAAATATTTTCAGTGGAAAAAATTAGTATTCACAAAGTCAAAATATTTTTAAGAGAAGCAAAAATACAGAAATTGCACAGTAGATTCTAGTTAGAAGGAAATTCTTCCTGTCAATGTGGCTGCTTCAGTCACTGATTAAAAGAGGTCTTGTGTCCAGTGTCACTAAGGCAGAGTTTAAATTTGCTGCAAAACTCATCCAAGTTTTAATGCAGGTTTGAAGTTTTCACATAAAAATAACTTCTTGAAGCAGATTTGCTAAGTTATGCCCCAAACGTTGTTTTTCAGAGGGATGTATTTATAAGAGCTGGTGGGAACAAGAACACTTTCACCATCTTGTCTGTAGATTATTCAGCTCAGGTGTGTGGCAGTACCAGCCTACAGACCATAGGTGAATGCAGCAGAAGTAAAGAGTAATGCCATGTACATCCGTACTGCCTGACTAGCAGATTGTTGGTGCAATTGAAGTTGCCACCAGATATGTGTAATGGATCCACAGATGATCACTAAGCTGTGGGAATGCTTAAGGGATGCTGTAATGTGTTGTGTTTTTTTTTTTTTTTTCTACAAGCTAATGACAGCAGCAATGCTTACTATGCTGTGGTGTTAGTGAAACGAAATCTGTCCAATGCATTCACCATCAGTGATCTGAGAGGGAAGAAGTCCTGCCACACAGGGCTGGGGAGAAATGCTGGATGGAATATTCCCATTGGTGTACTAATTAGGAGGGGGATTATTAAGAACAGAGACTGTAATATTCCTCAAGGTAAGACAACAGTATTACATATCAAAAAGATAGTAATAGTCTAATGAAAAACTTTAATCAGGGAAGTAGTTTTGATATTTCATAGCTCTATATTAATCATATCTGTCTGTGAAGGGGTATTATGTTTTTAATATAATGATTTGAAATTTTAAGTTTGCCACCAGTGTGGACTAGTGAAGGGGTGTGAGAATGTTACATCTAACATGAAAGTATTCCTTTCATTTATCACTAAATGATTGGCCAATTTAGGTTGGAAGGGACAGTTTGAGGTTGTCTACTCCAAACAACTGCTTAAAGGTTTGGTAGATCATATAGCTCAGGGCTGTGTCCAGGCAGGTTCTGAGTAACTCCTAGGGCACAGAACCTCTCTGGACCCTATACCAGTATTTGACCATTCTTGGTACAAAGGGTTTCTTTTCTTATATGTAATCAGAATTTTCCTTTCCATAACTTTGGTCTGTTGCTTCTCATCCTGTTGCTCTGCATCCATGAGAAGGAACTGGCTCTGCCTTCCTGAAAAACCCACTATGTAAATTAAAACAGCAATACCCTGTTAGTTGTCTTATCTTCAGGTTGACCAAGTCCAGCTCTTAGCCTGGTTAAGTGCAAGTTGTGCTGGAGCCCTCTGAGCATCCTACTGTCCTTCCACTGTACTTGCTCCAGACTGTCCATGTCCTTTTAACACTGGGAGCTCAGAGCTTGCCACACATGTCAGAGGAGAACCTTCACTTCCCTGACTGCTCCCCCAGCACACCCCAGTATCCTAAACAGTAAATGATGCATCCTTATGCCCCTGTCCAGAATTTTATTGCATTTATTTTCAAACTGCATTAGGTAATGAGACAATGTAGCACAACAAGAAAAGGATCTATGAACATGGAACTCTAGATTCTAATTTTGCTTGCCTACTTCTTATCTATTTCCCAGGAAGCTCTTTGATTTCATTACATAGCTAAATAGTGCTCTGAAAATATTTTAGAAGTTCTAGTTTGTGAATTCCAGTAAGGCAGCTGTAACTTGTATTTGTAGTATTCTTCTGAAACCTGCATTGGTTATAACTTCATGATGTTATATCAGCCTTTTTTTGTGAAGAACCCATATTTTTCACTCCTTATGTTGGTTTTGTCTTTCCCCAGCTGTGAGTGAGTTTTTCTCTGCCAGCTGTGTGCCCTCAGCTGAGCAGGACAATTACCCAGCAAAACTCTGTCAGCTGTGTATTGGAGATGAGAGTGGAAACAACAAATGCAGTGCAAGTAGCCAAGAACGTTATTACAGCTACAGCGGAGCCTTCAGGTAACTGATAGCTGTGGTTGTGATTTAGTGTGTCAGCCTGCCAAAATGCAAGGAGCACCTGGTTTCCATCCCGGTCAGCAAACAGAGGTTATTCCCTCGCCAATGCAGGTATGGTATAAGGCATTGCGCTGGCTCACGTCACAGCCTTGGCCAGCTGCCTTGCAGACAGCCAGGTGACCAACAGCCCAACCCCTATGTCTGTGCACAGAGCACCCACCTTGTGAGGATCAAGTAGATTGTTGTTGGTCTCCAGTCTTGCTTTAATCTAGTGGGACAGAGAGTCTGCCACTCTGGACGGGCAGGTATCCATAGGGAGCTCTAGCAGGGAAGCAGACACACAGTAGCAGGGATCTGGCTGCTGTAGGTCCCTGCAGAGAGTGACAGGCTCCTCTCCGGCAGGGAGCCTGGGGTGTGTCTTCATTACTCTGATTCATTGGTGGCTGTAGCTGAAGGTAGATTTCTGTACAGCACAAACAGCTATGTTCAATTACCAAATCCTCTTCAAAACAAACTATGTTAAAAATACTGGGAGGAAAATCATATAAAATGGAACAAATACTTCATGTAACGGTGCACTTGTACAGATGGGGCCATATCCAAAGACTGTGAAACTCTCAGATATGGAACGAGCACTTCCTTTTCCTGACCTTCACCTCAGAAGGTAATAATGCATGTAACAGCTGGCAGAAAGCCACCTTTTTCCTTCAGGGGAGGAGACTTCAACAGCAGCTGCCTGGTACATAATGAAGTGTTAAGACTTGGATAACTACTTTTTGCAAACCTATTTAGTTGAGTCCAAATGCTCTGCTGGGTACATGCCTTGCAGGCAAACTCCAGATCCTCTGCTGTACTTCATGGATTAACAGAGCCAGCTCCCAGTCACCAGATGAATGAGCAAAAAATGCTGTTACAGGCTGCATGAGCCTTGCTCATAATTCTGAGATTGTGCATTTGGTAGTTGTGCCCATACAGTCAAACTTCATATGGAGATCACTTTTTGGTTTTAATAGAGAAGGTGCTTAATTCATTGAGTGATGTGGGAACTTTTAAGTATTTAAAAGGGTAGAATTTGGGTGAAAAAATGGAGGATCACAGTCTTCTACAAGGTAGGGGTAGGACTATCTGTGGCACTTAGGTGGTCCCCTCTGAAAGAAGAATGAATTATGGAAGGGGATTGAGATACGGACTTAAAATTCAGATTTCCAGATTCCTTCAACTCTGGCAGTCTTCAGACTAACTTGATAGAAGTGTGAGAGGCCATTCAGATTGTGTATATCCCACTGCCTGGGGCAAATTAAACTGCACAGAGTAGTGAAAAATCTGTTAGGAAAGCTTCTTTTGATGGGGAAATGCACTGAAGAGCCCCACTGAGTCCTCGTTCTCTCTATGACAGTATCAGCCACATTGTGATAAGACCTTTGATTAGAACTGTTGATGTTAAACTAGGTGCAATTGAAATATATGTATTTTTGGTAACTGTTACCAGGAATAACTTTCCCTTGCATTTTGTACTGCATAAGCCATGCACAGTTACAGCTTTACATCTACTTCATTGGTTTCATTATTTTGTTTTAGGAAATGCTTCTTGAAAACACTTATAGAATAAGCTGCATCGGAGAGGAGGTGGTTTTAGGGTCCCTTGGCATGTTGGGTTGCTTCTGCTTCAGAAAATTAGAGGAAACAGAACTTAGTTCTGGAACAATACCCTTAGAAATTGCAGTTAGATTAACTAGAGATCTCCACTGTACAGGGCTACGAATGCTGCACTGAATATCACATAATAGATCTTCTATTTCTTTACTCATCTAATACTGGTCTTTTTTATTGTTTTTCACACTGCTTTTAATAAATATTTTCTACTCTATTCTACTCTTGAAATTTGTAATTCAGAATAACTTTTTTCTGTTTTGCAAAGGTCTTGCTTTTCTCTCTGTCCAAGATGCTTAATTTCTCTATTTTTTCTTACTAACTTTGGGTTCAGTACATTAGTTTGCAGGAATGCCTGTAAAAAAACCTGCATGCTAAACCTATGAGTTTTTAAGAAAATGTGGTTCACGTAAAGATGCCTTGAATTGAATTTATATCTTTGACTTCCTTTAGGTGCCTGGCAGAGGATTCTGGGGATGTGGCCTTTGTGAAGCACTCAACAGTGTTTGAGAATACAGATGGTACTTAGTTTTACATGTCTCTTTATTATAATTCAATTTTTTTTCTTGCTCTAAAGCATTCATTGCTTGACAACGACCAGTTTCTTTTCCGCAGGTAAAAACACTGCTAATTGGGCCCAGAAGTTGAAGTCCAGTGATTTCCAGTTACTGTGTCCAAATGGTGCCCGTGCTGAAGTCACCCAGTTTGCCAATTGTCACCTGGCTCAGGTGCCAGCTCAGGCTGTTATGGTTCACCCAGATGTCAACGTTTTTGCTCTATATGGACTACTGGACAGAGCCCAGGTACTAATAATCCATTTATTTTTGGGGGGAGTTGTATATGCTCTAACACAGTCCAAGAATAAAGACAACAGGACCATGCTGCCATGTCCAGCCTCATGGCACTGGCAGCACATGCACAGTGCACAGCCCTGTTGGGAGCGTGACAGAGAAGGGAAAATACAACCCATGTAACTCACCCAGTAAAACCACCCTGGTACACAAGGGATTTCAACTTTTTGCCCAGCCACTTGTTGCAGTAGTAATTTCCCTGGAGCTTAAACTGTTTTCCCGTGGCTTTCCCCCATTTCTGTGTTACTTTGAAGTCTACAAGAAACAGAGTAGATGCTAACGCTTTTCCATTCTGGAATTTTCCTTGGAATGCAATAGAATGTTGCTGGGTTTGTTTATGCTGCAGCCATGTCCATAGTGAGCCATGCAGGCAGAGGGTGCCTGGCTGCCACAGCAAGGTTCCTTCTTCTCCATCCTGAAGTTAATTAATTCAAAATCAAGACTGAGCAATATCTCTGTGCTTCAGTCATGTCTGTTACTCTTGGGCAGCCAAACCCTATATTGGATAACATTATTGAGGCAGGAGAATTTTTTAAAAGCTACAGCTCTTTTTCCAGATAGTAACTAAAAAAACAAAATCACAAATGCTCTTCTTGTAATTGCCAGTGGCAGAATTCTGTATCTAATCTACTGGAGCGTCTAAAAGCAAACGTGTATGAGAGATTCTGCAACTGTGTATGAATTTTTCATCTACAAAACGGTTCCTGTCATCTTTCATGTTGTATGACAGGAACATGGCACTTCATCTTGCAAAATGCTGAGAATTTTTCATTTTTTTCAGGTCTACTTTGGAAATAGCAGCAATGGAAATGGATTCAAAATGTTTGATTCTTCAACTTTTCAGGGAAAAGACTTGATTTTTAAGGATTCTACTGTTGAGATTGTGCCAGTAGAAGAGAGGAGAACATACACAGAATGGCTGGGGAGTGAATATATTGAGTCCCTTGAAGGGATGCAAACACCCCTGTGCTCTGGGGCAGGTAGTAAGGTAACAGAATATTCACTCATGGCTGCTGTCATTCCCCTGCTTGTTTTATGTCAGATACACGGCTCGGACTAGCACAGTCCAAGTGGGAACTTCCAGGCCACCTCTGCCTTGCCACCTTCTCTTCAGAAAAGCTGCTGTCTGGGTAACTGCTGTGCTACCATGTGACTGCCTCTTCCTGCCTCTTTGCAGGGCAAGTGCCAATGGCATCTGCTCGTCCGGGAGTGGGGTAGGGCTGGAAGCTGCCCTTGTCTGTGTGGATGGGGTGGAATTTGGGGCAGACACCAGCAATACAGTATCAACATGGTTTACAAGATCAGTCTAAAACTGGAGCATCTCTGCCATTGTTGCTGATATTGAACCACCCAGGATTTCCAAGAACTGTTAGATGGATACTGGGTTTCTGACCTGTAGAAGAATTTCTTGGAAGGCAATATCAAAACTCTTGTCTAGTGAAGCCTCTCTCTAGTGGCCTCCTAGCTGGTTATGTTCAGACTCCTCATCCCCATTTTACTGATCCTACCCTGTTTCTCCTGAGCTCTGCTGCCACAGTGGTAAATGCACAGAGAACAGACATGTGAACAGAGACCAGTCCAGCTTCTGCCATGGACAAAGTCTTCTACCTTCCAGCAGAAGAAAGCAGGGGAAATTTCCAAAGTCACTGGATGAAAAAGAAGCTCAGAGAGACTGGAAGGGGGAGTACCCTTTGACAGAGAAAAGAACAAAACCAAATTTGAGCATCCACTGGTCTTACTGACTTTCTACACCAGTGCTCTCATGGCTGGCCAGAGATGTCCTGTGATCTTTAGTTTGATGCAGCCTTCATCAAGAACCTCATGATTGTCCATCTTCCACATGGGGCAATCCTGAGTGCCTGTGCATGAAACTTGTATTTGCTGTAGGTGAAACAAAGTACTTCACTTCTGAGTAGCCATTTCTACTGGCTGTAGCATTCAGGTTTTATTTTTATCCATAGCTGCGCTAACCACAGATGTTGCTGTGCTGCTGGCAGGCACTGTCCTCCTGACTGTAGAGACCACCTCGTGATCCTGGGATGAACAGACATTTGGTGTAATAAAAACCTGGTAAAGCCAGATAGTAATCATGTAAGTAAGTGAAAATAGCAAATAAACATATACGTAATCACACTTTAACCAGACTCCAGCCTGGTAGCTAAGTTACTGCTTTTCTGGGACGTGAACATTTGCTATTCCCCTTCACTGCTCACTGTTCCAATGCTCCCAGTTACTGGGGGACACAGTACTGACCCCAGCCCCCAGCTGTGCCTGGTGGGGCGAGTGTGTCTGTGCGGGGAGCAGTGACACTGTCCCAGCACTCAAACCCATGACTGCTGGCAAGCTGTGCCCAGCTGCAGCCCGCACTGTTTCTCCTCCTTGTGCTTTTGGTTAATTATGAAACAGCAGCTGGCATGTGCCCAGTAAGGCCAGTGGCACCCTGTCTGGCTTGTATCAGGGATAGTGTGGCCAGCAGGACCAGGGCAATGATTGTCCCCCTGCACTTGGCACTGGTGAGGCCACACCTTGAGTGCTGTGTCCAGTTCTGGGCCCCTCACTGAAGTCCTGGGAGGTACCCAGAGAAGGGTCTGGAGCAGAAGTCCCACTGAGGAGTGGCTGAGGGGGCTGGGGGTGTTTAGCCTGGAGGAGGCTCCAGGGTGACCTTAATCCTGCTCTACAACTCCCTGACAGGAGGGTGCAACCTGGTGATGGTGGGGCTCTTCTCCCAGGCAGTGACAGGACGAGAGAACATACTCACAGAACTCATACTCAAACTGTGCCAGGGGAGTTCAGGTTAGACATAGGAGGAATTCACAGAAAGGGTGATTAGACACTGGAATGGATTGCCCGGGAGGTGGTGGAGTCACCGTCCCTGGAGGTGTTTAAAGAACGACTGGGCGTGGCGCTCCCTGCCATGGTGTGGTGCCATGGTAGCACTGGGTCGGGGGCCGGCCTCGCTGATCGCGCAGCTGTTCCCCGGCTCACAGATCCCAGGATCCCGGCAACTTCTGCCGGGGTTTGGGCGGGGGGTATGGGGTGGGAAGGGGGCGCTGCGCATGCGCGCCGGGCTCCCTCTGCGGCGCCTCGTCCGTGCGCCGCGCGCCCCCTGGCGGAGAGGTGTGAGGGGCCGGGTCCGCCATGGTGGTGCGGGCGCTGTGGGCGCTGCTGGCGGCGCTGCGGGCGGGCTGGTGCCTCCTGCCGCAGAGCGGGTACCTGCATCCCGACGAGTTCTTCCAGGCACCCGAGGTCATGGCAGGTAAGGCGTGCGCCCGGAACGGGATGGCCCCACGAGGGCTCGAGGGGACGGAAGGCGGCGCGGCCACGGGCACCGTGTCCCGCATCGCCGGCCAGGCAGGTGTTCCCGAGGGATCCGCTCTGTCACACAGCGAGTCGCGCAAGCCGGGCAGGAGAGGATCCGCAGGGCTGGCTGGGTGGGTGGGTTCCTGCTCTCTGCTGTCCACAGCGAGTGGGGCCTCGAACCACGTTACTGTGACAGACTTCTCGATGCTTTGTAAAAATGAATGGTACGCTCCTAAAAACGTCAAGATTGACACTAGTCTCAAAAGTATAGGAGCTGCTCTGTATTGTGATGCCTCTTATACCAAGTAGTATCCCTAATGCTGAATTACTGAATAAAATATATTATCTATCTATCTATTTTCTCTTCCTTTGTAGGAGATATTTTAAACCTACAGGTCTATTATCCATGGGAGTTTCTTTCCAGCTCTCCTTGCAGAACAGTTGTTTTCCCATTAATGACATCAGGAGTTACGTATTGGGTGATCAAGTCTTTGCAGCAGTTGGACATATGTTCAAGTTGCATCAACAGCTACACTCTCCTTGTATCTCCTCGTCTCCTCTTTACAATCTTTTCTTTCATACTCGACTATAGTGTTTATCGATTAGCCCCTTTCTGGGGAGCAGATCCATGGAAAGCACTGGTACTTCTTGCTGGATCATATGTCACGCTGGTGTTTTATACAAGAACGTTTACCAACACACTCGAAGGACTTCTCTTTGCTCTTCTCATGGTACTAGTTTCTTCAAGGAAGTCCAGTGGCAGCTCAGCAGAGCCTACAAGCAGCTCTCTCATAGGTGTCATAACAACTGCTGGGTTTTTCAACAGGCCAACCTTTCTGGCATTCGCTCTAATGCCCCTGCTTTACTGGGCTGGTTTAATTGTTGACTCTCAAAAGAGCATTAAAACTCTCATAAACCACTTTTTGAAGTTTATCCTATGTGCATGTTTTACTGCTTTTGTTTTCATAACTGCTGACACCTTCTATTTTACCTCCGTGAGCTTAGAGAACCTCTACAGCACTAACAAGAGCAACCTAATTGATGCAATAGCTCAATTACATGAGAAAATGGTAGTAACCCCCTTCAATTTTCTCAGCTATAATCTTAATCCTCATAATCTTGCACTTCATGGAAGTCACCCACGAGTTACACATTTTACAGTCAATGGAGTAATGCTGTTTGGGATCTTACATATTCTGGCCATTGGTGCTGGCTTTAAAATGCTAAAGAAATACGTCCATCAGTTAATGCTGGTCAGATGGTGTTACTGTGGGCTGCCTGGGCTGTTCGTGCATTCTGAGGGCAGTCCAACATTGCTGCTGTTTTATTTTGTTCCTTTGGCATTTCTCTCCCTGTTCAATCACCAGGAGCCTCGGTTTCTCATCCCTCTCATCCTGCCATTGGTCCTGTTCAGCACATCACTGAACAGAGGTGTGAAATGGAAACTCCTCATTGTTCTGTTCAACCTTCTGGGGGCACTTCTGTTTGGGTGCTTACACCAGGGAGGGCTGATTCCCTGTTTATTTCACTTGGAGCAACTTATCCATTCTCCAGCGTCCTCAAGCCATCCACGGCACTACACTCTGCTCTTTGCACACACCTACATGCCTCCAAGGTCTCTGCTCCACATCAAGAAAACAGACATGCACGTGGAAGTCATTGACATGGCTGGGGCTGGAGAAGAAACTCTCTGCCAGACAGTAGAGCAGCAAGCAAGCAATTTTACCTGCAGCGACTGTCACATTTTTATTATAATCCCTGGTACAGTCAGAGCCACAATTACAAAATGTGGTGTTTCAGTCAAGAATGAGACTTTGATATTTCCACACTTATCAATGGAAGACCCACCACAAATACCTGTCCTATCCAGTGGAAATTGGAGGAGTCAGTTAGGACTTTATATCCTTGAGCTAAACAGAGATCATCAGAGCCTTTAGATTTTAGGAGAACAAAGTTTTAGTCTTTTACTTAATTTGGGTGCTGTCTGATGGTGGTATGAGACCTTCCTCTTTCACACACACCCCTTTCAGCACCAGCAGTAGCATGGGGAGTTCTTTCATGTCTCTTTATTCCCATTCCTCATGCTCTTAGGGTAGCCAATTCTGGTTAGAACCTGCTTAAAATCTGACTTATTCAGCCTTGTGGTGTTTCATATGAACTTCCGTAATTCTCCTGATGAGAGAGGATGAAATTAGAGCCCACCAAAACTGTGACTGAAGCTTAGCTGTTTCCATGTGAGATTTATTTTTGAAAGCTCTTATAATCTCTGACAGGGTTTGGGGACTGTGGGGTGTTTACTGATAACAGGCATTAATTCAGGCATTAATTCTGCTGGAGAGAGGTTACGAGGCTAGACAAAAGCTGGTCTGACTCAGTAATCTTTTATGTTCTTAAAAATTCATTAGACCAGACTGCAATCACAGTACTGTACCACTGCCTTGGGTGGGTCTGTCTTGAAAAATCCTCAGCACTGATTTGGCAGAATCTGATTTAGAACATGGAATATGCTTCAGCCTAAGTACTTGTGCTAAATCCTAAAATCCAAGCTTTGCCTGTTTAGCCTTCCTTGCCATAGTTCCATCCTTGTGAACGTGCTACCCACGTACCGCCCCGGGCAGCTTGGGACGGCAGCGCTGTGATGGCATTAAGCGTGTGCCGTGTTCCGCGGCTGCAGCTCGGGCACTTCTTCCCTTGCTCGCTCCTGCGCTCATCTCGCAGCTGTCGCTGCTCTGTCACGACTATTAGCCCGGCAGAGTGCACGGCAAGTCCTGCAGACAGAAAGTGGGTAACTGGGAGGGATTTGATCCTTCATGCTTTTGGAGCAGAAGCATCTCTGAACGGGCTCTCCGCAGGGTCACAGATCCCCCGGTTCTGCTGCCGTGGAGGGAAGGCAGCCCCGACAGAGGAGCCGCATCCCCTTCCCCCTGCAGTGACTGCTCTCCATTAAATCAGCTTAGTGGGAATGACAGCTCCTATCCTGGCTTTCCACTGCAGAGCAGTCTCTTTTAAAACGGGACACCAACAACTGGGCTTCAGCTGACAATGATGTATATGCTCAATAGCACAGCATGACCTACAATCTTTGGTTTTGCCTACGTGAACTTCTGGATCCAAAACATCTTGACTTGGCATGTGCTTTGTAGATCAAGCCTCTCTCTCTGCAACACATCTGACACTTGAATTATTTCTGCTCACAAAGGTGGTAATGCTTTTGGCAGTTCTTCACCCACACAACCTTACATAAGGTCTTAAGAGTCAGGTTTTCAACAGAGATAAGAATAATACAGGTTGATGCCAGACTCTAAAGAGAAGCTAGGAAAAATGAGTGTGTGAAGGATTTGCCTGTATTTTCCAAGCTATAGGTATGACCTAGATGTTTAGGGAATATAGCTCTTGTTCTCTGGTAAAGAATTTTGTGTTGTGTTCCCTGTATGTTCATGCCACATCCTTCACTCCTCATTGATAACTTGCCTGTAAATTAAAGGTGTGTGTTTGGGGGGGAGGTAGGGGGAGAGGACATGCCTGTCTTGTTTGTACTGGTGACTCACAAAGTAGTGTAAGTAGTTGTGAAAGCATCATGACAGCAAATATATTTTCCAATTTAATTTTGTTTTTGCTCTCTTACACTGGGATGACACAACCATATGCCACAGCTGGTATTCCATGTCCTGCTTCCCATTTTCAGCTTTCTTAAACAACATAAATCTTGAAAATTGTTTTCAGACAACTTACAAATTCTGGCAGTCTGAGTGGGGTGCATCTTGAAACTCTTGGGGGATGTAATGGAGCACCGTTCCCATGGGATGATGACTTCTCCACCACTGCACAGGTAACCTGCAGAGCCAGCAAGAGAACCTGGACTAAAAATACCAGCACAGATTGACAACACACTGCTTTTGTCTTGCCAGCCAGACCTTTGTAATTTACACTGTAGATACAGTTTGTCCATTCATGCACACCTGTCTTTGTTGCTGGAGGTTTAATTTTACCAGCAATGCGGGAAACTGTATCTCAGACAGAGTACAAGGTTCTTCTCACTTGGGATGATACAAGGAATGGAAATGACCCTCCCCAGTTAAATGAGCCTCTGCTCAGCTAGATCAAACAGTAGAATGTACTCTGAAGGAAGGTTAACTGCTGTAGTGTCATAGATGTCATCAGATACAGCATCTTAAGCAAACCTGCCCAGTGCATTACACATGATGGATGTATCCTTTTCCATTATATATCTATAATTCCATTTATATGTAGCGTGGCTCTACTGGTCATTTTCTTTCTTGTAAACTCTTCTTGCTACAATAGATTTGAGGCGTGTTTTAAGATAGCTACTGAATCTCTTTTACCTTCCTGTAAGATGTCCATTATCCTATCCATCATCATCAACCCTTTTTGTAATAAAATTGTATCAATAGAGAGTATTACTGCTGTATACACAGACATTGTTACAGGAACCCGTGAGAACTGTGGTTTTATTTCAAGTTTCTTATCAAGGACTTAGTGACAATCTTCACAGCATTGTGGGTGATTATAACGTGAGTCTGCTTGTTCCTGAGAACCGTGGAACGTGTACACTGTCTTTGATATGGAAATCCATGAAACCGATGAGGAGCAGCTTCCGGTGTTCATGTTTTCTCGAGGAGTCGCTCCAGGCCATGCGATGTGGAACGCACCGTCCAGTCCGCAGTCCGGGCACCGCCAGGGTCCGGAGCGGCTGCCGGGGCCCCGCTGTCGCCAGCGCCCGGGGCCCTTTCCCCGCTGGCTCCAACGCGCTCCGTGTGCTCGTGCGCTCGGCGCAGGAAAGCGGCGGCGGTTCCCGTTTCCTCCTCCCCGGCGCTGTCTGCAGCTGCCTCCCGCTCGAAGCGGCGATTACGGCGCTGACCCGGGGCGGCCGCCGCGGCCCGGCCCGCGCGACCACGGCCACCCCCGGGCGCGGGCGCCGTCCTTGAGCTCCGCAAAGAAGGCGTCGCGCAGGCGAAGCAGGCGCGGGGCCAGGTCGCGCTGGCCGCGGGTGAGAGCGGCGGCGGTGACCCGGGCGGCGGCGCGGATGGGCCGCGACTCCGAGAGCCGCTCCACGAGCCGCGGGCTGGAGAGCAGCAGCAGCAGCGCCCGCAGCAGCGCCATGGCCGCCGCTCTCGCGAGACCCGACGCCTGAGAGCTCCCACACGCGGAATGCTTCCCGGCTCTCGCGAGAGGCGACGCACGCCCGTCGCCGTCCCGCCGCGCTCGCGAGAGCCGCGCCCCACCTCGCCATTGGCTGCGCTCTTGGCGGCCGCGGGGCGCGTGCGCTGGGCGCGGAAAAGCGCTGAGGGGCGGCCGGGCCGGGTGGTGTCGGTTTTTCCTGTGCTGGGCAGGACCGGGCCGGGCCGGGCCGTGCTGGGTTGGGCTGGCCTGGCCTCGCCTCGGCCGGGCTGCGCCGCCATGAGCTCCGGCGGGACGCTGAGCATCCTGCGCAGTGACTCCTACGCCGAACTCAGCCAGTACCGGGACCAGCACTTCCGGGTGAGCTGCAGCCGGGGGCGGGCGCCGCGCGGTCCGACCGGGCCGGGCTGGGCCAGGCCGTTAGGTAACGCTGTGTCCTTGCGGCCCAGGGGACGCGGTACGACCAGGAGAGGCTGCTGAGGAAGAGCTGCACACTGTATGTGGGGAATCTCTCCTTCTACACCACGGAGGAGCAGATCCACGAACTCTTCGGCAAAAGCGGCGACATCAAGAAAGTCATCATGGGGCTGGACAAAGTGAAGAAAACCGCCTGCGGCTTCTGCTTCGTGGAGTATCCTTGTGCGGGGTGGCAGGAGCGGTCAGGGTGTGCGTGAACTGCTCTGCACTGCAGGCTCAGAGTCACGGGGAGGTTCTCCGGGGATAAGGTTAATCGTTTGCTAAAGCGTCTGTGGGAGACCCTTGCGAGAGAGAGCAATGCTGGGCTCACGGTTGGACGTGATCTTACAGGTTGTTTCCAGCCGTGATTCTGTGATTCGAACATACACTGCATGCCGAGCATGATTGCTTTCACTTTGATACTTTAACTCAGACACCTCTTAGGTAGTTTACCTCCAGTAAATTCATGTTCTCCGTGCCGAGGTAAAAAGGCCTTCCTTTTTGTACAAACACGCGTGTAAAGTTTCTGTTGGCATCTTTCATCCCTGTCGTGTGACTTCATTATGTGCACATTTCTGAGGATCATTCTGTTACTGGTTCCAGTGAACTCACCAGAATGGTGAAAGTTTGCAGAATGAAAGGAGCACGCCTGGGGCTTCCCACTCTTTAGTAATAGAGCTTTGTGCTGTTAACTGTCAGTATGATTGACAAACTTAATCCAATATATGTATTTTTAATGCTTGAATTCATGCACGGTCCTCCCTTTCACTAGCAGTTTTCTTAGCTGGTGTAGCTTCATAAAAGTGGTTGCTTTTTAAAGTAACTGAGCAGGAACCTGGTTCAAGCAAATACTTGGTCTTGTAGCTCATTTGATACTGTTCTTTTTTTCCATGTGGTGAAAATAGAAGTCTGTTTTTTCATTAACCTATTCCTAAGATATTATGCCAGAGGAGATGCTGAAAATGCAATGCGATACATCAACGGGACCAGACTTGATGACAGGATCATAAGGACAGACTGGGATGCAGGATTTAAGGAGGGTAGGCAGTATGGTCGTGGAAGATCAGGGGGCCAGGTAGGTTGTTGTACAGCCTGGGATTTTAAGGGAATGGTGACTTTGCCAAACTTCATGGTTTTCAATGAACACAGAACAATTTCAGAAATAGCAACTTAGGAGTCATTGTTTAGATAGCACTGCGGCACATGTGGTCAATGGCAGTGTAATCCACTAAGAATAAATAACTCTCTCATAAATTTCACTAAAAGTACTTACAGAAATAACTCTTGGCTGCCTGGGGAGATAATGCTTTTAAGTAAGCCCAGAAAATGTACGGGGCTGTCAGGAACACACAGGACAGCAGTTGGATTACCCCAAGTGGAGCAGGTGGAAGTGGCTTGTGCTGCCAAAGCCCAGGGCTCACCATCCTTGCTTGGGCTGTGTTGATTAGAGAGTCCCCAGACACAATTAAAGAGGAGCTTGGTTTGTGCTGTTCTGGGCTTCTGCATGATACACTTCACCTTCTGTTTTGTCAGTCAGCTCTGTGTAGCCACTTATGTGTTGTGTGTCAGTATGACTGTATTTTAATGGTGTAAAATTTTTTTGAGAATTTATTTTTCTTTGTCTTTACTGGTCTTCTGTTTCTCCCTCCTTTGTAAGGTCCGAGATGAGTATCGGCAAGATTATGATGCTGGAAGAGGTGGCTATGGCAAAACTGTTCAGTGCCAGTGACTTCTCAGCCTCACAAGAGAACCAAATCTGCGTTGTAAATGTCCCCAGGCACAGAGTAGGTCTGTTGCACACAATTTACAGAAACTCCTATCCATGTTCCTGGGAGCACATCCTGTGTTCAATACCTCTTCTGTTTTAATACCAGGATCCAAAGCATTGCAGAGGACCTGGGAGCCAGGCTTTAAGCGTTAGAATGCTGAGGCTTTGGTCTTGAAATGCTGCTGTAACTTACTGAAAGGAGCAAAGATGTAATGTTATGGTGCTTTTTTTTTTCTCTGGCAAAACTTGATTTTTCTGCCACTGGGTTTTGTTTAATTGGTATCACAGGGTGGAGAGCAGTGATAAAGGATGACTGGTGGATGTTTCACAGATGAAAGCAAAAGGCAAAGAGCCTGAAAAGAAAGTGAAATTTATAGAGAAATTTTTCAATTTCTCGGAAAGACATTTTAGTTGCAGATTTTGTGGGGTTACTGGTGCTGTTCCTGGAACATTTACGTGAACAACCATAATACAACAAATCAGATTGATTCAGGCATCATCAAGTGAGAAGCAACTGAGCAGAGAGCAAGAAACGGACCTCTGCTATCTTCTGCAAGGTATAATTGTGATTGCATGACAGAGAAGAGCACATACAGGAATTACAATACTATTATTTCACAGTTTGAGTATTAGTATTTTGCCCCTTCTGGTAGCTCTCTACAGCCTTAATATTTGAGGGCAGTATCTTCCGCATGAAGCCAAGTTACTCTCAAAATGGGATGTTGAGGAACTGGGTGTATAATGAGAAAGTTTCTTTCCAAAATAGGTTTTCTATTTGAGAAACGATTTCGGATGACTTATAAATAGAAACAAAACAGTTTTGGGAGGAGTTTTCCTTTCTACTGAGCATGTGATAAGAATGGTAAAAGAATTTCAGGATTGTGTAGCTTATTGTGTTTTGGTTTTTCTTTCCCCACTGGATCCTATTCATACTGCTTTTTGATATGTTGGAACCTTGGTGTACTGCAGACATAGGTTTAAAAAATGTGATCTCATGATGAATGAAATTGACCTGCTGAAACAAAATAGTTTAAAAGAAACTGTTACAGGGCTTTGAAATTTCTTCATGGACTTCCGAGTTCCATGTAAATGGCAATTCTTAAAGTTTTGTGCAAATACCTTGTTGTCCATGATTCCCTATAAACCTTCCAAGGTGTACAAAAGTTGATTTTTACTCATTGAAGGTACTGTAGGAAATCTTGATGTGTTTCTTGTGTACAGTTAGTCACAACTGTTACTGTAAATTGGAAGATGAGCGAGATTGAACAACTCCTTACTTAAGAAGTGTGGGTTTTGGTGAGCTTTGAGGTTTTTTGGCATGTAGAGTAAAACTAGATTTTTGGTATCTCTTGGTGCTGGTCTGCAAACAAGCTTTAAATGAAGTTACCTTTCCAATATAGTACTTCCAATTATGAGTTTGCAGCCTGTATTCTGCTCTAGAATACTGCTGAAGTTTATTTTTCATTGTATCAATTTTGTATTAAATGTGTTACCAAAAATTATAAAATCACTTTCTTTTAAATAAAGCTGCAACATTAAAATGGTTTGTTACTTTTTTTTTTTTTAACAGAATCAATGAAAGAAAGGAGCTGTATTCAGACCTTTGGTCACAACCTTTGTTTTAGTCCCTTTTAAGATGGAAAGAATGAATATTCTTTCCCTTTGACTGGGTTTTCAGTCTTGTTCAGTTCTTACCTGGATTCTGAAAGGTGTTTGGTTAATGTTCTTCATTCTGGTTTGGATTTCTTTGGATTACAGGACAGAAATTGTTTATTGATAGTGAAGTAAATCTGCAAGTCTTTGGTGTGTAAGATGTAATTTTCAAGGTGATCTTCTTTATAAAAATGAGGTTTAAAATTGTTTTTTATTGTAAGTACTGCCAGAGAGTCATTCTCAAATTAAATGGAGGTGGTAATAAGATTGTTGTGACAGCCAATCTTCTTTGGTGCTTATGTGCAATGGATCTGAAAGGAGTCTGTTTTAAAGTTAGATTTTCTTTTTTGAGGGAGATACCAGTCAAAATGGGATTTAAAACCACATGATGTGTCATGTGAACTCTCAATCTCAAAAGCTCATGTAGAGGAAATTGTACATGGTTTGATTGTTGCCTTTCCTAATTTAAATCAGGTCTGGGTCTGTTGAACCTAGTGCTTAATGAAAGGAACTGAATCAAATCTTTGAAAGTTCTTCTGGGGACTTCTTCAGCTTTCTGACATGCTGGTGCATTGTGATTAGATTGTCTTGGAAGGGCAGAATCTCCCATGCTTCTTGGACAAGCTACTTCATTGCAGTTACACTTTCATGGAAGTTCAAGCTCTGTGTTAGTGTTTCTAAGTACTTGTTCATCATAATTAGCTACTTTTATGGAATTGTATCCATAAAAAACTAGCAGCTAAGAATATGAGTGGAGACTTAGATATGCCTTGATGGAAGGGAGGCTGTTAGAAATTAAAGCAGTGACAACTTCAGTCTCTCCCTCACACTGGTGCAGGTTCATGGGCTGATTTATGTGCCTCTCTTAGGCAGCAATGACTGCAAATAAGATTTGTATTCATAGCATTTGAGTCTTGGTATTAAAGGGTAAGATCAGTGGAGTGTAAAAGTATTAGAGACATTTGTTTTCAATGACTGACACAATAATCCCGTAAGCAGTGTCTCACTGCATGCTTATTCCAAGGTGTTAGTCTGTGTGCTAGTCAGGTAAATTCACTGCCCTGTGCAGTAGACAAGTTCCTGCTCAGGTTGGTGCAGGCACAACTGTTGGTGTTAATGGTTCTTTCTACAAAGACGATTCTCAAAAAAATATTGAAACTATTTAAGATAATATCCAGCACCTCGTCTTCCACATCTTGTCAGATTAAGCTTCTTTTGAAGGTAAAAATTGATGAAAACTACTAAAATTGATACGGTTTGTACATGGTTTCATATCTAGATGAAAGACAGTCCTAGTCAAAGGAATGCAGGAACCTGCTCATAAACTCTTGTCTATTTGAATTTCTAAAGCACAGGTTGTACCTTATTCCAGAGCATGTAAATGAAGACAAATTAGGGTGTGCATTTTCCTTTGGACTCTCAGATTTCTGCTCCTAGCTGAGTGTATACTCTCAGGTAAGTATAGGGCCTTACCACTGCAGGTGGTGTACCAAAATGTAGGTGGAGACAGTGGAGAGAAGTGTCTTGGGCTTCAAAACCTTGTGTTTGGGAAATAATGTCTTGATTTATTAATTGTCTGCTTTTACCTCTCCCTTGCCTGTTCCTGTCTAAACAAGCTCTTGCACAAGGGATTGGATGTGCTCAGAACTGCTCTGTACTAATGCACACAACTTCTCTGCTCTGCCTTTTGGGATAACTGCTTTACATGGTGTAAATGTTTCTCATGGCTTGGAGCAGGAGGTCTCCCATCCCTTGTCTGGCTGAAACTTGGTGTTATGTCCATCACTGCTGCTTTTCCTATCCCAAGTAGATAGAGGCAGATTATTGAGGGTTGGCTGTTTTTATATCCCAAGGTTTCAGTGATGGTGCAAACTGAAAGCAGGCCTTGCTCCCTTCTCAAAAAATGTGCTCTCTTCAGGCTGGATGAGAAGCCATAGTAAAGGAATGGGACAGTTTCATTTTGGGGGTCATCTATTAGATATTTAAGAATTAATTTATGATTTATATGTTGAAGTAAAAGGCTTCCAGCATAAAGCTCCTTTGAGGCTCATTTTTAAACCTTAAACTGATTTAACTATGGAAATAAAGAGAGCTTACTATTCCTTCCAGTTCCAGACACAGCCATCAGCATTGCTCAAGGGACACCACAAAAGTTTAAGTTAAGGAGGTTGGTTGTGATTGTGTCTATTCCAGAGCCTTGTACAGCCCTTAGGGGATATGTACACGCAGAGCTAGGGCTGTGCACTGCAGGCAGATGAAATTCCCAGCCTAGTCTCCCATTATGTATATAACTAGTCATGAGCAATTTTAGAAAACAGAATTTGAGTGAAAAATAGGTCACAAAACTCTTCTATTATTACCTAAATGTATAACTTACTCTTACGCTTGGCCTAGAGGTCTTCTGCAGATCCTACTTTCATAACACTTTGCACTTACCTTTACTTTCTATAGCACATTGTGAGTTAGGATTGAGCATTCCATTCTAATTTCTGGGCAAATTATCTGCATCTGGAGAATCCATAAAGTTATAGTTATTTGTACATTAAGACTATGCTTAACTGCATAGGTAGGAAGTATGTTGCACCCCTGCCAGTAGAGGACAGAGTTATATGAAAAGAAAGTTTGCTGACCTTGAGAAGCTCCTTTCTGAAAGCAGGAGAGATCAGCTATTGTGTCAGGATTCTGTTATGAGGATGACCCTCCTGCCACTCTGCTTCCCAACCTGCTTTCTGAGACAAAGATGTGCTTTACTTCACTGAGGTACTATTATTCTCCAAGGTTAACTTAGCTTGCACCTGAAGGCCATTTGAGTGTCTATTTGGGTTCTTTACGGGGAAAAAAAAAAGATAAATAGGAAGCCAAACTCTGCAGCTTGGAGTAGCTGGTGAGTTCAGATGTGATGTGAATATTTCCTTCCGCAGGAAGATGAAGATTGGGTGTGGAGCTCCCATGGGGCAGCGCAGGTGAGGTGTCCGTGGCCACCTCTGGTGGTGACACCGCCACCGGCAGGGGCGGCTGCTGGGAGCGGCATGGGGCAGGGGCTGCGGTTGTGCTGTAGAGATTTTGCTTCAATTTGGTTGTAGTAATGACCAAAACCATTATTTTCATCAAAGAGAAGTCTGTAGATCATTTCTCAGAGTGGAGGCAAATTGAGGTCAGGATTTGTGGGTTTGTAGCCCGTGACTGTTTCTCTGTTTAGCAACAGCTCAGTTACCTTTTACACTGGATACTGCAGTATGCAGTGTCTGTGGTGACTTCTCTCCCTGCTCTGGCAACCTCTTCAGATCTTGTCAAAGCACACCCATGATATTGGAGGAGGGCTTGACTCCAAGACACCTAATCCATGCTTCACAATCTCACATTAATTGTAGTTTGTGTAGCTGTGCCTGCAAATTTTCTTGTGCCAACAGTGTTTTTCGGTCTCTAGCAGATTATAAACTGAAGTTCAGTATTGCACACAAAGTAAATGTCTGCAGCTTGACAAGAGGTTAAGTGGGGTTTTAAATGTCTGGTTTGTTTCTGTGGAGTCACAATAGTCCTTCAGGGACTTTGCAGACTTAAATGTCTGTTGCTTCTGAATATCCCGGTGGGAAAATGCCCTTTTTGTTAATCTTAGAAATTTTTTGTCTGATTCATAAGGTGCTGATGCAGTGTATGACAAGCCTGTGGTGGATGAGGTGCTTGGTGTCTTCACCAAGCTGACTCTAGTGTGTTTCACAGCACAGTAACGGGTGAGAGTAAGGAAGTCACACAAGGAGGTGCAGTAATCTCAGTGTACATGACCTGAGTGAAATGTAGATTATTACTTTTTTCACATTTAAAGGACAAATATAAGTTATTCCTGGTGCAGGGTTTTATTGCTTTGAGGGTGCTACAGCAAATGCTTTTAAAAACCCTTTCATGACTGTTCAGTAAGAGTTGCAGTCCTGCTTGAATATTCCTCCCAGAAGCTTTCTCTTTGTCCTCCAGTGCTCACCTCTGACTACATAAAGCCTGCTTGTATTTTGTTCTGTTATCCTCCAACCAAGTCCAGACAAAGCCAGCAGGTTCTGCCCCGACAGGAAGAACTGCCACTGTTCCAGAGGCTATTTGAGGGGTTGAGTCAGTATTTCAGGCACTGAGTTGCATAGACCAAAAGTCAAATACCTTCCATCAAAAAACAGTGTGAATTAAGGTTTATTCTTGTGTGCCTTGATGAGGATGTTTGTGAAAATAAGACTATATATTAAATAACTTTCTTGGGTTTAATTTATTTAATTAGAGATAGCTCTGATTTCCTTTTCAAGGTGGGCCATCTATTAATTCTTCTGGGACTGATGTGTTTGCAGTAGAATAGTATTGAACCACAATTTTTGTTTTTTCAGGTAGAATTAAAAGACATCTTTTCTCAAAACATTATCTGAAAACAAATGGAAAATAAGATTTGCTATTTTGCTGTTTATCCAGTTACATGCAACATAAATATAAAAATAAATTAGCCTAATTGAGTCAGCTTGTCATTGTGTTTCTGGACAACGAAGCTTTTTTTCCCTTCTATACCAATCCCTCCCTGCTAGTCACAAAGTGAAAAGAAAATTCTGATTTTCTAGTTAGAACAGGCAAAAATATGTTGTGTTAATACATACTTGTATTATTATAGTTATACATCTGTAGCTCACATGTACTTTGAATTGCTTTAGATTGATTTTGTTTCAGTTTTCTGACTATCACTTTAAAATAATGATCTTACTATTTTTTGCTTTGTCTTTATTTTTATGGGGAATTTTCCTGTTTTGAAAAAGTGCTGCTACTCTGTTCAAATTAATTGATTATAAGTTGGTGCTTTTTGTTGTGTGTTTGGTTTTCTGGAATATCATTGTTTCACCTCTTACATTACTCTTTTGAACACAAAAGCCCTGTCAGTTGGTCCTGTTGCCACAAGATGTCGTGAGAAGCCGTGTCTGGCTCCAGGATGAGTGGGGGCTGCCAGGACTCTCAGTCAGCTGAGGAGCTGTTGGGGTAGGAATGATGTGTTCTGAAAGCATCTCATCCCTCTGTGCGGCTAAGGCAGTGTCTGCATTTCTTGAAGAAACTCTTGCATCTTAGAATGCTGCTTGAAACAAAAGTGGTTGGTGACTGATTAAAATGTCTTCTACCTGCCCTGAAGCAGTAGAGCTAGGAGTGTCTTAAGGTTGCTGATGTGTAGGATGCCTCACAACACCAAGCACCATAGAACTGAAAGGTTGTGCAGGCTGGCAAAGGACTGGGTTGTGTAGGGTTTACTCCAGTAAGAGAAGGAATATGTTTCCATGAACTGGAAAGAACTTCTTCCCATTAAATCTGCACTTTTGTTTCTCCTTTAAATTCCTGGCTGAATTTGCTCTTTGGAATCTACACATTAATGTGAAAAACCTGCCAGCAGCAATCTTACAAAGTTCTGTCCTGCACAGATGCCAGGAGCAGGTGTGTGCTGGTGTCTGGGCTTGCCAGGGGGAGATTCACCACAGATTTTTTTAAGTTACTCACATCTTTCACACTCACTCTGCGAGTCATGGTAGATGTTTTGATTAATTGTTTTGTAGGGTGCAGTCCTGTCAGGAATTTAGTTTTATTTTGCATGGAGTTCAGTGAAAGCTGTGTGTATAGTGCTGAAGTACTGAAAGTATTTAATGAACTTTGTCTACTTATTTCTCCATAAACTAAACATGTAACATGCTGACATGCCAGGAGTATTCTTGAAAGGCCTTTGGGAGCAGCATTGGCTCTCCTGACTTGTATCTCCAAGTGAGTTAGGGATACTGAGCAAAACAGTGTCACGAAAAATAACGAAAACATTTTGAAAGGGATTCCAAAAATTCCTCAGGATAATTGTCCAAAATCACGTGCAGGACAGAATTTTTCTCAGAATCCAAGGCCACGATGGCCAGCAAATGTTACTTGGTTTACAGAGTTTGATAGGAAAGACATTGTTTCAGAAGAGTGCAGAAACCTGGAAGGATATGAAAAGTGAGGGAAGATTCCAGCTGCTTTGTTGGTAATTCAGATTCTAGACACAAAATGACCATCAAGGCAAAATTAATTAAACATTAAAAGAAGACCAGAAACCTGAATAAATATGTGGTGTCCATCAACAGTCCCTGGATACAATGTTGATTCTGTGTTTAATCATAAATTTTCCCCTAAAGATGTTTAATTGAACTTAAACAGGTGTGAGAATGACTCATTCCCTGTTAAAAAACAAATCACTTTGATGTCTGTGAAGGAGTGGTGCTGCTCCTCGTGCTCTGTGAATTGTCCTCCTGGCTGGGCTGAGTGCTGGGCAGGCTGGAGCTCTCCCTGAGCAGTGCACACCTGGGCAGGCCCAATACCCTCCTTGGTGACAATATGGAACTGAGAATGAAAGAATGAGCCAGGGCTCAAACTTCAGAGAAATCTGAAGGTAATTAGCTATTCCCAGACACGGAGTTGTCCTGAGAGAGGAGAAAATGCATGCAAAGCTGAATGCTGCAGGTACCAAAGCTTTCAGGTGCTCAGGGCTGCCATGGGCTGTGACAGTGGAGCTGGCTGGGCAGCAGTGCAGAGAGCTGGTTTGCACTGGAGCTTTGCAGCAGGAGCTGTCTGACCCACATGCAGGATGATCAGTGTTCAGCTGCAGAGCCTGTGCTGTGGCTGCCCTCTATGGGGAAGGTCTGGGGGCTTTTCCCTGTGTGCATGGCACTACAGCAAAGCTCATTTCCCCTTTCTTAATGATTATGGCAGGTGCTTGCTCTGCTCAGGAAGGGAACTTCAGTGCAACTGTTAAGTCTAGGAGAATTTGGTATATTTTGTGGGTATACAGGTATGTCCACATGAAGTTTACTCTGGATTTAACTTAATGTGAGAGTACTGGAATCTATATTTCAGCTTTTTAATATTTTACATTTTAATAGATTTTAAGTGAATATGCTAGTGCACATAAAATGCAGATTTGCCTCTCAAGAATTGATTTTCAGTATTAGCCAGGAGTTTATACTGGGCCATGCAATTTAATAAGGAAGTTCTCCTCTCTTAGCTGCATATAATTACAATCCTAGGAAATTAGCTTTTTTTGTGATTTCCAAATACACAATACCTGAACAAAGTTATGCATAAGTATAGTGTAATAGGGCTTTTTAAAAGTTTTAATTTATTTTTAAAATTCTCAGGTGTAATTGATTTCCTAGTTTAGAAAGTGTATAATAAAAATGCATTTTGTGTTAACATTTTAAAATAATTATTTTTAAACATTTTTTATTGCTGAATATGTTGTTGCCAGAACTTCTATCAGTGGCAGTATAACTTACAGTAGAGATGTGAAAGACTGAAACTGCAAGGGAATAGTGGTGACAAAAGCTAGAGATAAAGCATCAATTTCTATTCAGCCTTCCTTTTAAATGGAGGAAAGGTGTTTCACATTTGTAAGAATTATATTGTTGCTTTTCAGACATGATTCAAAGATGGGTATTGAAAGAGGGATGATATAAAACATCATTATGTCATTAGGAATTCTAGTCCCATTCAAATAGGAAATGTTCTATTTATGATCATTAAGAAAGCCCTCAGGTCATGAACAGTATTTCCATTTGTTGAGAAAAATGTCAGAATAATAATTTCCTGAAAGTACAAAATGAATGTTCCTTTTGAACCCTTTATTCATTCAGTTTCTGGGCACATTTTAAAAATCATTGAAGAATTAATAAAAGCTATGTGTAAAATTATATAAAACCCCCTCTGTGAAATTTCAATATTTTTTAGAGTATTCACAGCTTAGTTTTTGAGTGAAATAGCTGTTGATTTCAGTGGACCTGAACTTGTTAGCTGAATGTACTACAAGGAGAACCTTCTTTTCCTTTGATTTTCTCCTGGGTGGGTGAAGAATTAATTCAGAGACCTTCATGGCATTACTGTGTATAGGCCAGGGAAGAGAATGTGGGACAGAGTTTTTGCTGTCATATATGAGGGACAGTTTTTTAACAGAAAAGGATCTCAGTTTCTAGATTTGAGTGACATTAGAATATTTTTGCTAAGTGTGCTGAACACTTCGACTTCTAAAATGTCACTTATGTGAGGTTATTTTCTTTATAAAGAAAACACATCCTATGAACAGGGACATAAACCTGTAAGTGAAAAGCTTTTTGCATCTACTGCTGTATTTGCAGTTTCATAATCTGTGTTGCACCTTTGCAGTGGGGAAAAAGGAACCATGTTGATGAGTGCTGATGCAACATACATGTCAGCAATTACACCGTTGCTGTGCTGCATAACAGCACATTTGTCTTTTGGGTTCTGTTTGCCTTTTATAAAATTCACTTGATTTTTCTAGCAGACTGATTAGGTTCTGGACTAACTCTGATAGGAACAGATGCTCTGAGCTGTATCACTTCTGGATATAAACTGGTCGGTCACTGTGATACAGTGCTGTACTCAGTGGCATCACTCTCTCATGTCAGCAGCTGCAACACAGGGATCTGTGTGAATGATAGTCATTATTCCTGAACTGTTATCTTTTTTTTTTTTTTCCCATTATGCTCTAATATATCAGTGTATTAAAAAGAAACCTGAATATTTAGTTTTTCCCCATGAAGCCAGGATATTGCAAGTTGATTTTTTTATTAAAGCAGTGTGATTCATACTTTCCTTGAAGAATTCCAGTAAAGCATCTTAGGTCTTCTGCTAAATGCTGAAAGAAAAGATTTTAGTGCTTGCCGACTGTTAAATTCCCTATTTCCCTATTTCTTGGCTAGGCTGTATATATTCACTTACTGATAGCAAATTTTCTGTTTTCTGTGGTTGCAAAGTTTACAAGTAGCCTGGCATCCTTCCTGTAAAGGACAGGGACACAGTCCCATTCTCAAATGCATTTGGCTGTTTCCTCTCCTCCTGTAGTAAATGCTGTATGCAGCTGTAGTGCAGCTGCTCGGAGTGCAGCAGGGAACACAGAGACAACCTGCTTCAATGCACAGCCCACATCTGTCCTGAAAGAATTCAGAGTGACAGGAAGCATGCTGAGGCCGTATGTCAGCAAAGCAGAGTTCGGAGCAGGCTGCACTGTAAGCACAGGTTTAATTTCTAGCACAGTTTTTGAGGCAGTTGTGTCTGGATCATTAAGGGCAAAAGTTGCCTTCTCTCAATTACCGTTTTGTGGCAGCAGTTGCCTGACAACTTCGAGCCAACTTGGAAATATCTTCCCTAGAAGCTCATGTTCAATTTTTATACAACTGTTGGGACTTAACTGCATTTCATTCATTTTCGTGTGTGAGTTACCTTTTTATGTGTTAAAGAATCAAGAATTTGCAAGTGTTGCCCTTGTTAAGGGCCTTTGCAGCTGTGATCTGTACTGAAGGGACATTTCCTCTGTGAGTGGTCTGGTATCTCCAATATCACTCTTGTGAGACCTGGCAGAGGGACAGTACATTGTCTTTAAAGCACTTCATCAGGTCTTAATCCTTTTGAGTTTGGGAACACTGAGATGAGTTTGGTCTTTGAATGTATTTGACTAAACAATAGCTTAATATGAGAAAGATGGCATCTTTTTGATGTGATTCTTAATAAAGAAAACAGAATGTTCCTTTTCTATTTATCTGATTTAATGGACCAGTATAAATCAAACAGGAAAAGCTGAAGTTGTTCATCTCAGTCCTTGGTTGACCTGTGTGAGGCAGACATGAACAGGATCACACAAAGCAGGTTGCCCAGGGCTGTGTCCAGCCAAGTTTTGAACAATGTCTCCAAGAAGGGAGACTCCACTACATTTCTGGGCAACCTGTTCTGGTGTTTGGTCATCTGTGATACAATGGTATTTTCTTACGTTCACATGGAGTTTCATGTGCTTTAATTTGAGAGGTTATCAATTAGGTTATCAATCAGTTTTGCATATGAAATTTTCATGTTTTTTGAAAGTGATGCTGGAATTTGAAGCATCGTGACTTCTTGATGAACTTTTGCTTCCTCTCCACGTATTCTTTCAGTGTCTCTGCACTAGCAGCTTACCTGCGAGCAGAATGTCCTTTCCTGCTTAAATTTCTCCCATATTTTCTTTGGCTTATGTTCCAAGCTGCATGGATGATAATATCACATTTGATTGCTCTTCTCTGCATCTGTATAATTTGATCAGCAGTGCTAGTGAGTGCCTTCTGGGGAGAATTTAATTGATAAAACTAGATTTGTCTGCTGAAAATGAGGAAAGCATAAGGTGACCTGATGGGAAGATAAGGCCAAAATATGAATTTCTGGGGAGAAGGCACGGTAAAGCTGCAGATTATTGCCTTGCTGTGACTTGATTTGTGAATGTCAGAGCCACCAAATGTGTACCATATTTTGCCTCAGAGTTACACATTTAAATTAACTGGGGTAACTCTAATGTTGGAGCTGCTGAGTGCTGTGACCTAACCCTCAACTGTGTTTGGACCTGTGCATTTGCTTGCCTGTGGTCTTACACAGTGCCTGCCTGGTACTGGACCATGGAATCATAGAACCAATAAGGTTGAAAAAGACCTCCAAGATCATCAAGCTGACTGCACTTGTCAACTGCACCGTAGTACTAAGTGCTGAATATCAACAATTCACATTGCAATTGGTGTAAAACCTGTGACATCTTCCCAAATAACGTAGTTACTGTCAGGATAGTCCCTGGGTGGTTGTTAATACTTAGTTAAAATTAGCCAAAATATTTTATATTCCGAGAAATTTATTTTCCTTCCCTTTGCGACATTTTTGGCTCTGGCCAGCATGTTCTGCTCACATCCTGTGCTATTTTTAGTAACTTTGATTATCCTTCCCCCCAATTCTATTGCAAAACAGAATGATACCTCTTTTTATTGGTCCATGCTACTTTAACAAGTGGGTTCAGTTTCACCAGCAATCAAAACCAGATGGATCAGTAATGTCTGAGGAGTAGTTTAATCTGAGTGCTGCTGGACTAATAGGAGTGGGCTAGTGGGTGTGTGTCTTTCTTTCTCTTATAGATGCAAATGGCAGTGTAATTCTAAATTGGATCCTGTCTTCCTGTTTCCTTCCACTGGAAAGGAACAGAAAGGAAGAACATGTAGTTTTTGACAGGTATTGAATTTGATGATTTTCTTTGGAGAACCATTCTCTGTAAGATGCATTTCTGGGGCTGTGTTGAGTGGATTAGCTAAGGACCTGCCAGAAATGGGCTTAATTCCAGGATCATCAATGGACAGTGGAAGTCTCTGTTCAGAGCTTCCAGCAGTGGCAGGGAGATCAGCCAGGTTCTCTGTTGACATAAGGTTTTTCCCTATCGTTGTGGAGAGTGTGTCCCATATTAGCCAAGCTGCAAACAACATTAATAGATGCCAAACACATTTTCTGCAGCTCTGTGGGAAAGATGTCAAGTGGTAATTTATCACTTTCACTCACTCTGACCCAATCAGACCCAAATTACCTGTACGGAAAACTGATCGGGAGGGATAATTCTCTACAGCTTTTCATGAAAGAAACAGTTATTCCTTTATCACCAGACTTAGTCTTTATGGCTGTTTATGATTCTTCCGCTCATGACAGTAGGAACATGTGGGGCCCCAGGAAGTACCAGGACTCTGAGAACATTTTTGGAGATGCTACTGTAGTGAGCGTGAGAGCCTTAAATGCAGCATGATTTATATCAAGTTTGAGCCATTAATAGTAATTGTAATTTTCATGGCTGAGTCCAGATTGGACTAGAAGTGACTGCAGATCCAAATTATTTTTCAGTGATGGGACAGATCCAAGGTAGGTTTTGAGAAAATTCACAAGAGCACATCACAGCTAATGTAATTTTTAAAGTATGTGATGTGAGCTTCTCCTTGCTACTGTTGCCATGAAGGCAATGAATGTTTGAGTGAAAGTCCATCTATGTGGATCACTTGGTTGTTTTCATTCTGGTTAACAGTCATGCTCTGTAAGTTCTAATGCTAAGCCCGTCTCCAATGTGTAAAGATAATTTTAATCAATAAGGTGACCTTTACCTTAGGTTGATTAATCTTGTGCTCTTTCTTTTTCAACCCCCCAGCTATGTCAGTTGCCTTAATAAAAATGTTTTATTCTCTTGAGTTCCTAAAATTTCTCTTGAAAAACTTGTAGTTCTAGTGACCTGTGATGGACTAAGAATATGACTAAGAACATTAAGTATAGAGAAATAAAAATGCATTGTTAGAGAAGAAAAAAAAAGAAGGCACCTTTGCATAAAGCCTACTTTAATAGTTTTTGGAACTCCATTCTAATACAAGTGCTCAAGGACATAGTTGGCAATATATTTAACAGCAAGCAAAGTCTCTTCACAGGTTGGCTTTATCTGAGATTCAGGGAGAAGAAAACCATATCTCCCGGTGTCCCGGAGCTCGAAAGTGAAAGAGTACTTGATGCCTTGATCATAAGCCCAGTCATCAGAGCCCCCTGCAGCAGGGTCTGTTGGTAAAGAAATTAAATAAAGCTTAACTGGGAAAGAGTGGCTACACATCAAATGAGAAATACTTTGGAGTCAAGTCACATAGCCAGGAATGCAGAAAGGACAGATAAAAAATATTCAGTGAATCGATTGATTTATCCTGCTCATGGGAAAGCTGTGATTTTAGGCCATTTATGAGTTTTGTTGCAGCTGATTTGTGCAAGCAAATATAAACAAGCTGAACTGCTCCTTCCTTGTCACTGTTGTGGGGAAACCATGGGAGAAATGTCTAAGGAACAGGAGAATGGTGTGGTTGCATGGGGGTGTTTAGAAGGGCTTGGTATCAGAAGCGAATGCCCTCTTACTGGGTGGCTTTTTGAGGTTCACAGAGATGGGAAAGAATTGTATGTCTGGGATTTCAGCTTCATCGTTTTCTGCTGTGCAAATAGTACCCTCCCTTTTCAGTAGCTGGTACAATAAAAACAGTCTCTTTTGCTAAGGAAGGAGCCTCCAGAATTGCCAAGCACCACCAGCACGTTTCTAAAGGAAGAACCCTGTAAATATTGTAAAAATTGGAAGAAACTGTTTTTAAATGTTTGAGAGGGGGTGGTTAACTATTTGAGGAAGAAGAAACAAGCAAGAGAAATTAGTTTCCATATTTAAATAAATTAAGAGATCTTAAATATGGGAGATATTAAAGTTCTATAAATCTAGATTTGGCAACCTGGACTTGGTTTTTGGCATGGCAAAGGCCATATCCACAGGTGAGTTCCCAAGAAGAGTAGAATAATTAGTCCTTACAAATTACAAATAGGATTGTAACTATATGTGTCTCAGAATGTAATGCAAAGTTAAAGAAATTTGTGTTGCTAGAGTGGCTGAAGGATTCACATCATCCTTGACTTGGTGATACTGAAAATGCAGAAATTCTCAGGTCAAGGTTTTTATGTTTAAATCTAAGCTGTGTATGATTTAGGAATTCGTGCTATGCACATGAATTCATAAACATCTTACTACATCGCTTGACTTTCCAGGGGGTCATATACTTCCTGGGATCCCTAAGGAATAAATTATTCCATAATTTAAAAATGACAGGTCCCATATATACCTCTTAGTATATGCATGTGAAGAAAGAAGGAAGTACTTAGAAAGAGGAACAAGAATCACTAGAAAACTGCATTTTATAGTCCCAGCAGCACTTAATATAGATTTTTAATATATTTAGGTCAATACTTACAGATTGTTTCAGCTCCTGGACCATATGTATATTTAGTGTTGTGCAAACTGGCCAGCTCTTTGGAAGCAGCACTAGCTATGGAATTCTGCAGGAAAAGAAGAATGATAAATGCAGATTTTCAGAAGGTTTCTGAGTGAATCTAAACAACTGCATTGTTGAATAAACTGAAAAGCCATACTGGAGAAGTTTTTATAAGAAAACTGTTGTTGACCTCTCAGTATGACAAGGTGTCAGTAGCTAAGGCTCAGCTTGTCCTGGTGTTGTGAAAAGAGCTTGTTAATAAAGAACTCCTTCTCCAGGTTTGATGGAGTATGTTCTAGTCTGTTGCAGCCTGGTGTACAGTCCAGGGGGATTTGGACAGATAAGGGGGCAAGAGGTAACAGCATTTTCTAGACTTAGAAGAAGCTTGTACAAGGTTAAAACTAAATAAGGAACCTTACTTAGAGATAAGAGAATCTTAGAGACTGGTAATAACTTGGTACAGTAAATTGCAAACATACAATAGCCTTTCTTTTCCTTCTCTTCATGCAGCTTTAAATTCAGAGTTGGCTCAGTCAGGGGAGTTGAACATTGATACAAGTGGAAGCAGATTAAGGTCTTATAAATATTAACAGCCAAAAAAGGCATAAATTACCCTGAAACCATATGTAGTCTCATTAAGTTCAATTCATTTCCTGTGCACAGAGGGACTCATTCAACTCCCACTGATTCAGTGAGGGTTGGATCAGACCCATCAATAGTACTATGAAGCTTTGTATGTTTGCATTAAGGAAAACTACAGACTTTTCTTTGGAGTGTGTCGCTTTTCCAATTCTTCATTATACAGCATGTTGGTAATAAAACATGGAAACTATTACTAACAGATGATAAATATGAATGATTTTTGAAAGCATATGTTCAGTATAAGAATAAGCAATGGGTTGCCATATATTTCTTTATAGCTTGCAGCTGAATGGCTTACTATTCCAGGAATTTCCTCAAGCCCTTTCCTTCTCTGTAGGTTACACTCTGGCTTACTTCCCAGTGGAAGATATATTGTAAAATATTCTCTGTTCATCCTTATGCTTCAAGTGTTCTTCTGAATTACTCAAAAAGGCATATTGGACAATGTATTTAGTTAACTGAGAGAACTTTCTCAGCTCTTAAAAACATCACAACATGTTTGCATTATCACTGGCAGCCTACTCTCTTGCAGAATTGCAAGTGTTTCCCCATTCCCAAATATTTGGTTTTGAATATTTTAGAATTATGGCAGTTTGCTCTGGGAATTTGTGATCCTTTAGCATAAGAAGGATATTTAGACAAGGCAGACGAAAGCACACTTGAAGCTTGTCTTTCCACCTATAACACTGGCTGTGCCTGAATGTGGGGTTTGGTTTCTGGCCTTTCTATCACACAAAGACAAGCAATTGCAGGAAGAATGTTGTTGCTCTGCATTTCACAATCTTGGATCCAGAGCAACTGGAGTAGCTGAGCTCTCTCTTGTGGTCTTCTTTTTGTTTGGTTGGGTTTGGGTTTTTTTCTTTCTTTTTTAATCCCTCAACAAATTGATTTTTCTAAAATCCATGATAATTTTTAACACATATTGAGGGAATTGTAGAGGTTGGAGTCTGCTATCTGCTAGTGATACCATGTTTTCTACAGCCATCTGTTGTTTATAATATACACATTTAATCAGCAGCTGAGATTGAGTCAAATCTTCTCTCAATAGTAAATGAATTTTTAACTGTAAACTGATTCTTCATCTCTTCAAATGTATGCAAAGTGGAAATAAAATTTGGAAAGATTGTCTGATACAATATGCAGGCCTGTTGGTAACTGGTATTTGCTCTTCTTAGTTAACTAAAGTAGGGACAGTAGAGCTGCCCTTTGGGGCTGTTTCACCCAGGGCATTCCTTCTCACCAGCAGCCAAATGTCAGCTTTAAATCATACCAGAACAGATACCGGAAAAAGTATGTCAGGAAATCTTTTTACCTGAGGGATTTTTTTTTATTGTTGGCCAGGAAGTTGTAAAAACAGAGATTTATAGAAAGAGCAGTTGAGATTTCCAGCTGCTTAGAGCCTAGAATCCAAATAAACAACTTCCTCAAGCTCTCTAGGTTGGAGATAAAGTGGTGTTTTAAATGACCCTCTCTAAGTGAAAAACATGCCTAAGCATTTATGATTTCATCATTAAATGAAGCTTTGTCAGAAGTTTTGATATCTTTTTTTTTCCTTTAAGTGACTCTACCATTTAGTGTCCTAATAGATTTACAGTCCAAAACTTAAAGGTAGAAAAATAAATTTCAACTTTATAGGAACTAATGTCATTTCTTAATAATATAATAAAAACCAGCAGGAATAATATGTATTGAGTAAATAGTGAGTATAAACACAAAATATGAGGAAAATCTGGAATTTTTTTTGGTCAGTTTTTTTTTTTTTTTTTTTCCAAAATTGCTCCATTACTCAAAGAAAC
>WEKY01000342.1:82304-101254 GCA_013390045.1 Picathartes gymnocephalus | reverse complement strand
TGCCTGGCCTGGCTGAGTGGGCCCCAGCCTGGCCCAGCTCAGTCTGGCCCCATGGAGCCAGCAGGGCCCGACCGAGCAGGCCTGGCCCCGGCCCGGCCCAGGCCGGCCCTGCCAGGCCATGCAGGCCCCCTGTTACCTGTTCAGAAGCCAGAAGCAAGAGAGAGATTCCCTGGCTTCTCCTTTCTTAAATGTGAATCACAGAGATGTACTCAGATTCTTAAGTGGCTAAGAGTGTCCATCTTAGAACTAGCCAGCTAAATAGTTCTTCCAGGCCTGAAGGAAGTAGTCAAGTTCCTTACAGGTAAAAAAATCACTTTTCAACCCATGACAGTAAGGATGAGAGCAAATGGCCTCCACTTACACCAGGAGAGATTTAATTAGTTATTAGTAAAAAAAAAAAAATTACAGAAAGGGTTGTAAACCATTGGAACAGAGTGCTGCTGTAATGATTCTAGGTTGATTGTTGGACCTGATGATCTTAAATGTCTTTTCCAAACTTAATGATTCATGATTCTAAAACAACAGCTGTGTGTGCATGAAAATGTGCCTGAATGGCAGGAGTGGGTGGAGCCCCACACAGGGAAGAAGACTCTGTAGGTATTTGGGATGGAGGAGTATAGACTGGGTAGGATGAAATTGATAATCTACCCTTCTACCTTTTTTCAGCCCTCTTTCTTCATTCTGCTTATAAATCTGTACCTGGATAATTAGTTTCCCAATTAGACAAAGGCATATACAAATACTCCATCATCCTGTTCCTGCATATACAAACAGGGTATATAAAGATGTATGTGAACCAATGGGTCTTCCTTCATTTAAAAATCAAATCTCTGTTGGTCTCTCTGCAGCCTTTTGGATCTCTGAAGCTTCAAGGAAATCCAGATGTAATTAATCTTGACACACCTGAATCTCAAGCAGTCTGGGGCTTGAGGAAACACGTGGATCAAGATACAGTTTGGACTAGATGTGATAATTCTCTCTGGACCAGGAAAGCAAACTTTTTGTGAGTCAGTCTCTTAAAATCAAGGCAGATAGAGGAAGAAATAAAAAAAAAATAAAAAGAAATTTTGCAAATGTGAAAAGCTTTGAGCAAGATATATTCATCTTCTCATTTGCTCATGTAACAGGATTTTTCAAACTACATACTCAGCTGTTGGGCATGAGATATCACTCACAGCTCCAAGTATTTGTTGAAATGTGACTACAAATTCAAGCCTCCCTTGTGCCACAGTAAACTTTATTTTGTCTGTATTTGCTCAGTTGAAACTTTAAAGAAAATAAATGACAAATTTCCTCTGTGGAAAAGTCCTGAAGAATTTAACATTGGTGAAATCATGAGGATCTTCAAGGATAGGGAACTGTAGAAAAAAATCAGAACTACCCCCTGAAATTCAGCAGATTTCCTGTCTATTCTACAGCATTTTATATGCAATTTCCTGTTAGAATTAAAATTATTAAAAAGGCCCAAAATAGGCATTAACAGGGCTGGAATTTCCTATTAAGTTGTTAAGGACTTTTCTATAGGGAATATGGCAGGTTAACTGCAGCATCTGAAAACTTTGGATCTGGCATGTGGTAGACTGAGTGGCAATGAGAGCACTTCCACTGGAAGGTCTGCAGCAGCATCCCTCAGTGCAACCTCTGTTCCATTTTCTGCAAATGAAACAACCCCAGCCAGGCTCTGATTCAATAACCTGTTTACCATAGCCTCAAATCAGCCTCTGGAAAATCTCAGTTCTGAGTCTTGTTGAAATCACTGAAAATGAGATACACAGTGGAAGTGAATTACTTGTTTATGCAGTGCTTTGCTGCATCAGGCTCAGGCCTGATCCTGAAATCTAAGTGCAGCTTTTTGCTGCCTTCAGGGGGCTTTAGGGCAGGTGCTACAACAGCATGTCCCCCACACTAGGATACATAACAGGTTATTCCACCCATTGGGTTTCTCACAGGATGCAGAAGTGAGTGCAGCCTGAGGCTGAAGACATATGCACAAGTGAGATAAAGATCATATATGGGAATTTGAAGTGAGACTGTCCTAGTTTATACAGCTGAAGATCTAATCCTGGCTATCTAATAAAACAGTTAATCTTCAAAATCTTCTTGATAGACTGTGCAAAAGGAGACCAAAACTGGCAATTATTTCTGTTTTTAAAATACTCCAGGCATGCATTTTAAATATCTGCACATAATTCTGGGGAAGTGATTCATAGCAATGCAGGGGAACCTGAGGACGGCTCAGAATAAATTGTACACATGATGGTATACATCAGTTCCTCTTAGGAACAGAAACCCAATTTTTATTGAAACCTCACATAAGTAAGTATCATAATTTAACCCTAGACAGCAACTAAGATGCTCACTCACTTCCCCCACCCCCAGTGGAATGGGGAGGAGAATCAGAAAAAGATAAAACCCATGGGTTGAGATAAGAACAGTTTAATAATCAAAGTAAAGTAAAATAATTAAAATAGTAATGAGAAGAGAGATAACAGAAAGAGAGAGAGGAATAAAACCCAAGAAAGACAAGTGATGCACCATAAAATTGCTGATCACCCACTGACCAATGCCCAGCCCATCCCTGAGCAGTGATCAGCCCCTTCCAGCCAGCTCCCTCCTGTTTATACACTGGGCATGACATTCTAGGGTGTGGAATATCCCTTTGGCCAGTTCAGGTCACCTCTGCTGGCCATGTTCCCTCCTGGCTTCTGGTGCTCTTCCTTCACCGGCAGAGCCCAGGAAACTGAGAAGTCATTGACTCAGGGAAAGCACTGCTCAGCATCAACCAAAACATCAATGTGTTATCAACATTATTCTCATACTGAATCCAAAACAGAGCTCTGCACCAGCTACCAAGAAGAAAATGGACTCTATCCCAGATGAAACTAGGACAGGAAACCTCTTCTTTATATAGAAATCTTACTGCAACTGAGTGGGATTACATGCTTTAGTACAGAGTCATCAGCAAGTTTCTCTTACCCCCATATACATGGCTGCATGTGGTGCCACGCACTGTACAGTGCTGAAATATGTTTGGTTTACTTGGCTGTTATGTATCATCTGATTTACTAGACTGTGATGAGGCATATGGATGCTTAATTGAAATATATATAACTTTAATAAAGCTCTAAATAAGCCCAAGGAGCAGACTCCAGATACAATTTTTTTATGTTTAGAATAGTCTGTTTTCTAGTATAAGAAACAATGTGTATTGTTTGTGGCCCAGCTTTGCTTTGGCTTGCTGTTTTCATGGGTCCTGTGTATAGTGAGCCCGAAGGCAGTGGTGAAGTGGGTGGTGTGGAAGGGGACAGCACAGCCATCGGCACGGCCATCGGCACATATCCTCGCTGATGGTGCTGCCGGGATCCCAGGCACTGCTCCAGCATCCCAGCAGGGCTGCACTGGAAACACCTGCAGTGCCCGGATCTGCCTCCTTCCTGGCGTGTAGGAAGGCGGGCTGGGGCAGGGAGCTGGGAATGCAGCAGTGGTGTGGGATGCAGGTGGGTGCTCAGCAGATGGGGACATCGAGAACCCCACAGCCACTGGCTGCAGCAGATGTGGCAGATGTGAACTTGCTAAATAGGCTCATGCTCAGATTAGTAATGGGTTCAGCTCAAGCAGAGATTGTTTTTCCCAGAACTACAAAATTCTCCCGCACCATTGGCATTTTGGAATAGCTCTTTGAATCACAGAAGTCCTCTATTAACTTGAAGATACTGAAGACATCTAATCTCTATTTTGGCTGATAAATTAAATACATCTAGGAGATTTTCCATTTCAAAAGCACTGAAACTTGTGTGCTATGTTAGAAAAGTATCCAGCACAGTTCAGGAAGCAGCATAGATCAGCCACCTCTTCCAGCAGGCAACTTGGAAGAGGTTACACAGTTCTGGAGAAAAAAAAGCTCTGAAGTACAGCTGCAGGCTATTCTAAGCTGGTTGGCCTCAGTGACAGAGAAGAGGCCTGGGCATGTTTAATTTGTTATCAGAGGTGCTGCTGCTGTGTCCCCTGGAGCACCGCATGTAGTGAGGAGACCTGGCATGGCATTGCTTACAGGTGGGCACGGAGAACTCCCCCACCACAGGGCTAATGGGGACTGGAGACTTAATCCAGTCTCACAGGAGCTTCCCCATCACCCATGCATGATCTCCCATTCTGCAGCCTCTGGCTTGAAGTGGGACACCCAAAGGAGGGCACATTTCAGTGTAAAGGCACAAAACAACCTCTCTGCAATGGTTTCAGTCAGTGTCACTAAATGAACCTGACAGAGGACCAGGCACAAGGGCAGAACAAGCATATTTTCAATGAGAGAGCTAATGTGGGGCTCCACACTGTGCTTCGGGGCAGCAGCAAGGACACCAGGTCTGGCAGGCAAAGCCACAGCAAAGGGGTGAGCAGCTCATCCCAGCACCTCGGCAAACACAGGCTTTCTGCTGGTACAAACCTCGTGGGAGTGCTGGGGTTCAGCCAGCCCCATTTGGGCAGGGACCAAAGATCGAACAATGCCACCCACACCTCTTTGCAAGCTCAGGCTGCATCACTTGTGTAGTTTTATGTTTCTACTTTTGGAGGATTATTGAGGATTTGTCACAGAGAGCAGTGCTAGTCTCTCCTGAACTGTCTGGATTTGCACCAGCTGACACAAACCATCTCTCTTGAGCTTTTCAGGTCACTGCACAGCCCCAGCAGAGCAGGATGGATACTTTCCCTAGCAGCCGCAGCAAAGCAGGATGGAGACTTTCCCATTGCTTTCCCCATGAGGGGCTGCGTGCTCCTGAGTGGTGCCCACACTTGCCCTCCTCATAAGGTCCTGCCTTTTCCCACCACTCCCCATCTCCTCTTACACCTTCCCTGTCCTCCCCCTGCAACACTGTGCCTCAGTGCAGTAGCTGTCTGTGAGCAAACCAATGAAAGATTATATTTTTAATTAGGGTTTGATACTAATTGCCTTCAATGAGGTGATTTTCACATCACAGCTGACCAAAGCCAGAAGACATTAAGTCTGTCTCCCTAATAAATCATTGCTCCTGCTCCCTAGGGTGGGAGATGAAGAGTGAATAGGCAGTGTACACAGCTCCGGCCTAATTGTCTCCTAAAATATGCAGGCAACTCCCACAGCAGTCAACAGAAAGGCTCGTGTGCATCTGAGGGGACCCTGTGTTGTTGTTGATGCTCTCACACTAAGGGGGCCATTGTTGCCTCCCCCATCCCTCCATAGCTCTGGCAGGAGTGTTTCCATGTCTGCCAGCCAGGAGGATGAGATGGAAGCAGATAGAGAGGAGGGAGTATCTTTTTAAAGTCAGACAAAAGAAACCTCCCTTTGCCCACCCCCAGCCCTAAAACAAAGGCTGGGTATAAATCTTCCATTTCCACTGACTGGCAAGGTTTGGAGGGAGAGATGCCAGCTAGAGATCTCTGACACAATTAAAAAATCAAAAGGCTTCTGTGGATAAACACTGGTTTGGCACCACAGCCTGACAAATCCCTCCCTAATCCCCATGAAACCTCCCAAACCAGGCAGAGAAATGCCCAGGGAAAGTCAGCTGCTCAGAATTCATCCACCATCATCACTGCATGTTGCTCTACTCCACTGGGAGCTCCCAGTTACCCCCTCCGTATCTCCAATCCCCAGAAGCCCAAATTTGTCCTCAAAATCCTGTCTGAACAGAGCTACACAACCCTCTGAGCCCTCTGCTCCTGCAAGACATTGCCCAACCTTGGCTGTTGTATTTTGTACCAACAGGGGAGACTTGATTCCTTGTTAAATAACAGACATCAGAAAAATAGGGCAGGGAGGAACTCCAAAGTGCTCTCTGGTCTCTCTCTGTCACTGCTGCTTAACATCAGTGAGAGGCTCCGTGCTCCTGGCAGAACTGTGCCCAGTGTCACTAAGGCAATGTCCCTCTGAGCCGAGCTGAGTGAACACCTTCCCTTTTGGCAGCTCGTGCAGGTTCCTCCCTGCTTTGTGATAAACGTATTTTTCATCTCTGAATGCATGTGACAATTAATAGAGGCTGAGGGCCAGATCCCCACCTGGTATGAGTTGGCAGAGCTCTGAGGAGCACAGCAGAGCTCAACCAGTTTAGATCAGATGAGATGCTGACTGTACTCCTGAAATCCCTACAAACTCTTTGTGCCACTGCTGTTCCAGATTTTACTGCCGCATCCATAAGAATTGCTTATTCCAGGGTCTTTGAGGAGGAAAGCCCAACACTTTAGGTGTTTAACAGCACAGCTGATGTGATGCTCCACCTTGGAGAAGGAACAGGATTAAGGCAAGGAAATCAAGAACACTTCTTTTCCCAATCCTCCCATTTACAATGGAAAAATAAACCTCCTTATTAAATAGACAAAGGTTAAACACACTCACTCACACAAACACCCAGAAAAGAGAAATATTGAAAATACTTTTACATTGTCACAACGCTGGGGTTGGGTTTCTGATTCTCTTATTTCACAGCACTGCAGAGCATTTTAAAGGGATTGACGGCCCTACAAGGCAGAGACTGTGCCACTATTTTCTTTGGAAAGTACCTCGCTGACTGTTGGTTCTTGCTACCAGAAAGAAATAACAAAAAAACTGAAGGGATAAGACAAATATGCTCCTTCAAGAGTTTCTAATAAAATGATAACATTGAGGAAGGCTGCCAGTATGTTCCCTGTCCAGATGCACTGCAGCAGAAGGGAAGAATTTAACATGCTTTGAAAATGCCAATTGCCTGTTGCCAAAGATGCATATGATCCCAGTGCCAGCAGGAGAGGTGGCAGGGATTAAGATGTTAGAGGAGACATCATCCTATCTAGGCAATGTTAATTTCACTGAAGAAGACAATGCAAACACAATGCTGTTTCCTGTGAAGGAGATTCCTTTTTTCCTCAGGGTTCACTCTGAATTCTCCATGGTGGCAAAACGACTTTTACAGAAGCCCTTTTTGCTCCCTGGAATATTTTTATGGTTACAGCAACCAGGATGTTGGTCCTTTTCCATCTACAAAAGGGATTTCTATGGCCCCCATGGCTGAGAGCATTTCGTGGTTCTCTACTGTCACACGGGAGGTTGGGACAGATACAAGAGTCACTGTGTTGTGAGGGGGGTGTGGCCTAAGGTCATACCCAAAGCATGAGTCAAAAGAACAAATAGATCTTGTGAGTCTAGGGCTGGTATCCTCAGCATCCACTTTTCTGAAAGCAAGGTATCCATGTAGGAGGGGTGAAGTCCTATGTGTCTTCATTTCCTGGCTGTGCTGCTGCATCTCAGAGTCATGTCATTGCCGTATTTTGTGATTAGAATCAAACTGAGCTTGTATTTCTGGCCTTCTGAAGTATCTCCAGATGATCTTGCTGTCTCCTGCCATTTTTTTTTCCCATTTGTGGGTCTCCCTGGCACATTTGGTAGAGACTAGGTGCAAATTTGATTCCTGGTCTTGTCAATCCAGACTCCAGAGGCCTTTTTCACATCCCTGCCCCAGTTCAGAAGTTTTAAGCATATATCTACATCCCTCCCTATTGGGGTGAGCATTAACCACATGCTTGACCTGAAACATGTGATTAGAAGCCATATTTCAATGGGAGTTAGGAATATGGTTACATTCTCTTCTGTTCTGAACTCATGCTTTCTTGAACTGGAGGCTACTTTTTGTTTTGTTTTGTTGGTGGTTTTTTTTGGTTTTTTGGGGTTTTTTTGTTATGATCCATCTTTGCTCTTCCACATACCTTTACTGCAAATTATTCTGCAATACATATATGGCTCAGTAAGTGTTCTGCTCTGTGGCTTTTCCACAAAATGTCCAATTGATACATCACATACTTAACCTCTTGAACAAAAGAGTTAACTTTACAGGATCAATTTACAAGCAGGGGCCAAAGCTTTTGGATGGAAACTAGCTGTCATGTGGTACGCAGTCCAAAGAGCAAACAGCTTATTCATTATCATAGCATTGGATTCAGAAACAAAACACAGACGGCAGAAAGAGCCTGTCTAGATTTCCAAACATATTGCCTGTCCCCTCACTGGACCATGTTTATTTAAACCCTCTCTCTGTGCATGCAGCCAGTTGTTAGACTTAACTCCCAATTTCTTCACATTAGGAGTTTCAACCTGGGCCCTACTGCTCCCACTGTGCTCTCCATCATGCACAGGGAGCTCCTACTGCTCACTAAAGTGAGCAGGACTGCACTTCTGTACAGCTTTGACAGCAGCCCTCAGTTGGGAATCAAGCCCTGGGCACATTTCTCAGTGTGAGATGTTTCTGCAAGAGCACATTCCACTCATCAGATCCACAAGGCCCCCATGTTTGTTCAAAACTCTTTGAACAACAGCCCCATACTCTTCACTTCACCTGCTCAGTATTCTGCCTTTCTTTCTCCCTTTATTAATCATTCTCATGTCTAGGCATCCAGATGTGCTCCTTTCACTTTCAATATAATGAATGCAGAGGTCCTTAAAATGATGGCATGAGTCTGTTAGTGCTTGGCCATGGAAACTTAACCCCTGTTGGCAAATGCTTGGTCACAGAAATGGTCTCATCAATCTGTCGCTGCTTTCTGCAAGTCCTTGCTCTGCAAAGCTCATGTGGGCTAATCCTGCAGGATCTGATCCAAAATTTACTGAAGTGAGTGGGAGTTCTTCTATCAGTTTATCGGACTTGGCATCATGATTTTAAGGGGAAAAAAAAAGCATCATAAGAATGAGTTCAACTGCTTTAAGCAGACACTATTTATAATGTAACATTACATCATCAGTAGCCTCCAAATTTAATTCACCAGGGCACCTACAATTTTTTACATGTCCACCTACAGCCGTATCAATCGGAAATACAAACCCAGAAATAAAGTGATTTCAGTGAATTATTTTCCAGTTTTTTTGAAGTTGGATTTAGGGAGATTTCTATCCATTTCCTTTGCCATGTACCCAGCTCTGTGTTACTGATTGATACTGCTCTGTGGGGTGTGTTGCTTTACAGTCAGGTTGTGAGCCCCGCATTTGCGGCTCTGCTGTGAGTCATCGGCAGTCACAGCCACAGCCAGGTTGCAATGAGAGAGCCACAACCCGGTGAAGCCAACACATGAGCAGCAGGGAGGGAGTGACAAAAATAGGGAAAACATGTTTTATATCAAAACCAGCCATCTGAGCCCACTGCCTGTCCAGTGGTAGTGGGCTGTAAGTGGGACAGTACATGGTCTCCAGGCTCTCTTACTAATTACAGGGGAATTCAAGTCCCTTTGGGAATTCCCAGTGTAGACTCAGAGCCTCAGCACAACCCACAGCACTGAGAAAAGCCAGCTTTGGACTTCCTAGTCCTTCCCAAGTCAGGCTCTTTGGCTACACATAGGGTAGTGAGTTAAACAGGGCCAGGACACTGGCTGGAGACCCTCTCCTTAATTATTAATGCCTCAAAGGTTTTGACCTATCCCAACCACTGTTGCCACGGATTCTGTGGCACAGCTAGGAGGACAGCAGGGGCCAGCAGGTAGTGAAGATGAAGCTGTAGCTGTTCTGGTTTGAGGGTGCAGAGTTCTATGGTGAGAGATGTATCACTTCACTTGCCCTTAAGAAGATGCAAAGTGCCCTGACTTGTTTTATTTACCAATACGAGTTTTTCCTTTAGGTTTTTCCTTTTACCCAAGCATAGTTTTTTACATCTAGGCTACATGACAACACTGTTTCTAACTGATATGGTGGGGTCTGCCTTCTCCATCCATGCACATTAGCAGGAGCAGCCCTGAGCAAGGAGACACCCAGAGCGATGCGCTGATCCCTTCGACCATGCCACCCTCTCACGTAATGTGGTCATCATCTGCCTGCAGAGTTAAAGCCCTGGCACAGTTCCTGCTCATAATAAAGTCCATCACTCAGGCAGACAATTTGCCTGGTAACACAGACTTGGGTAGGAAGCAGGCTTTCTACTCTGGCATTGGAGGCGATAGGGATGAATTAGCTGGTTGGGTTTTGCTTCCAGTAATGGAGCTTGGGATCATCACTAGCAGATGGAAACCAACTAGAGATGCATCTTTGCATTTCTTTTGAATGCCAGATGAATATTTATCCATAGCTGTAGCTTGTTCTGTTTTGGGATTTTTCTCCCACAGGACACAAACAAGAATCTCTGCAGAGATTTTGGCACAAAGCCTACATACATCTTGCCCTGGGCCAAGTGATGAGCAGGGACATAAATGTGCTCACACAGGTCAGTTCACAGCATGCATGAGAGCATCCTTGCTGCACACTGGGCAGAGAGCCTCTTTTCTTACAAGTAGTCACAACTAAAGGAATTAGTCAGCCTTTCTCCCTGTAAAACTTCAGGAGGTAGGCACCTACCCCTCTTAAACACCTTTGAAAATCCCAGCCGTGGTACTCAAGAGACCCACTTTGAGCACTACTTGTAGCAGCCTGAGTGGTGGTGAAGGGTCAGATCTCCCAGGACTGGGAAATGCTACAGACGTCATCAAAAGCAAAATAATACCAGTAGCTGTGCTAAAATGCATATGGACATGTGGTACAGAGACACACTGGGTGCTCTGCATGAAGCGCAGCCTTGCCTTGGAATCTCTGAAATGCTGAAGAAAGGAATGAGGGGAACGGAAGCAGGAAATCACGTTGGAAAGCAAGATTTTTGTGGCCAAGAATGGAAGAAGTGCCTTGGGCCTTGTGCAGGTGGGGATTTGCTGTGACAGGCTCATGAAGTCAATGTTTGTGCTCAGGGCTGTGAGCTGTGTGTGGTGCACAGCAAGGGGGGCTGTTCTGTGTGCTCAGCAGCTGTGTGGGATGCTGACCTCCAGATTTAACAGCAGCAGAGCCCCAGTCATCTTTCTCTGGATGGATGTGGTCTTGTGACTTGGTATTTCTGAGGACTGAGAGCTCAGGAACTGCCTCATCCCCTTTTTCCTTGTCCTCTGCCCTGCCCTTGTGGAGACCTCTCTATCTGCTAAGGTCTGCTGCATGTCAGTGCCAGGAAATAAACAGAGCCTGATGACGCGGTTTTGGTTTCTGATTTGCTTGCCTATACATTCAGAAATTATCAATATGTTCTGAGCAAATCAATATGGCTTTAATGATTGGGAAGGAAAAGAAACAAAGTCCAGTCATTAAGTGCTAATCACACAGTTACTATATTATGTAGTCAGACCTGGCAATGAAACCTCACTGCCTGCAAAGAGATCACTGAATCAATTTTTTTGCATTAACATTTCATTCCTTCCCATACTAGACATTTGTTCAGCTTGTTTATACTCATGCTACATGGCCACAAGCTGTGTAGTTAGTAATGAATGAGGGGAGACATTTATCCTTGGAAACTTAGGCCAAGCCAAGAAGTTGATCACTTGTTTTTGTAGAAGAATAACACATGGGAGACTTACTCAGATAAATCCCACCAGTGGCAATGGGATTGCCTATGTTAATTGCCCACATAATAAATTCTGGTAACAGCAGCGAGGGTTTTACAGTCTGCAGTGGGTTTTTAGCATTCCATTACTGATGATGCCAGCAATGCAGGGAAGTACAGTGTCATCGTGTCTCTCTACACACAGGCAGGTCTGAGAGCTGGGTTCACCCTCTTGGACACCAGCTCCTAAGTGCACCTTCTGCCAGCCTCTGAGCTCAGACAGTGGGGTTGTGGTTGGACTGCCACATCCCTGCCTCAGCACCTCAGTCCCTCCTGGTGTCGGGGTCCCTTCACAAACATACCAAAATGACAAGTTTTTTAGCAGTTCCCACCTCCTTCTCCTCCTCCTCCCAAAGCACAGCCATGCTTAAACCCACCACTAAGGCGGCCAGAAGAGGCTGCTTCCAGGGGTGACAAAGAGCATGCTGCTGTGACTGCTGAGGCATGCTAAACTCCACCACTTTTTATTTTTTCCCTTGTTTTGCTATATTTGGTCGATCCAGAGCAGCCAGTGCCCTCAGAAGGTGATGGCATGCACAGACAGGTGTGTGGCATGTGTGTGCCCTGCCCCACTGCAGCCTCTTTGCCTAGGAGGATAGAAAGATTTTGGCAATTTTGTGTGTACACAGGCTATGCTTCTGCTACCTCCCACTTCCCTTTCTCCTGCCTTCACAGCAAAACTCCCAGAACTCTTTTTCCCTTCTTATCCAGACCAGTTTCCTTGTTTACTTCTTTAGTCCCATCTCATGCAAAAGGCGACTGCACATGAATGAAGCAAAAGGAGCTCAGTACATGTCAAAGTCTGAAACTTAGAAAATGGGTTATGCAATTTTCCTTGCCTAAGCTGCTTAAACCTTATGAGAACAAAACATTCCAGTAACTTTTTTGGAATAAAACCCTGTGATTGAGAGAGAGCAGAACAAGCCATTTGCGTGTGCAGCCCCAGTTTTATCTCCAGGCTGGGTATTTTGCTGGAGTATGGTGGAACTGAGTTCTCCAGAGCCGGTGTGTGTGTAGAGGCACACGTTTCTCCTCTTCTTACAGCTTAGAGCAGCTAATTTAAAATTTAATTTCCTGAAAGTTGCCGTTCTCACAAACACAACCAGGTCCCCACTCTATGATAAATGTATTTATATCTCCAGCCTGAGTAAAATGAATCTACTATTCTAAAATCTATAAGGGTAAGTGGATCTGATACTCATGTGGACATGATCCTTTTCTGCTGGGAAGCTCTTACACATAGAAACATTAACAGGATTTATAAAATCCATCTGTTTGCAACACCAGCATCTCGGAGTGCATTCAGACTGTAAGTCACAGCAGGTGCATAAACTGTGGCTGACTCACACAGCACACAGATAGCCTGGTGCTGCTCCCTGTTTCTTCTCTCTGACAAACAGCATATTTTTACTCACGTAATCATTGAGAAAAGCTGATTCAAATTTGCCGAGTCAGAAAATTCTGAGCTCAAATTGTTGGAATCGGTGGATGCAATAGGGAAATTTGGAAAGTTGAAGTACAGCAACAAGATGCAAAGCATTTCTGCTGGCATTCCCAGAGCCCTCTATGGCTGAGGAGCTCTAACCTACTTATAGATATTAAAGAATTAAAGCTACAGCATTCCTGAGTGCTGGGTAATTTTATTATCCCTTCTGCTAAGAGGAAAACTGAAACACAGAGGGAGAAAGTGGCCTTGCTGTGGTTTGTCTGCTCAGCTGCTGGAGGAGAAGGCTTTGGGATTTCAGTGCAAACCACATGGGGGTGGCATTAGAAGAAAAGCTGTTGCTTCTTCTGGCAAGTGGGACTAGTGTCTAGTGAGCAGTTCTTCTCATGGACATAAATGCAACATGTTCTGCTTTGCAAATCTACCAGAGCTCTTCTCTCTCCCTCTTGCTGGAGTTCCCAAAGGATCACAGTGGGAGAGCAGGTGAGGCAAGTTCACTCAGTATGGGCTCCTCAGACAGGGAGTAAGGAGGGAGGACCTTATATAAGCTGGCATTTACTTGGGCTTAATTCTGGTATGGGATAAAAAGGACCCTTTCCAGATATTGAGTATTGCAGAACAGACCTGGGATTTGATCTTTGCAAATACAAGTGTGAAAAGGTTGGGGCTGCCACGGCAGTTTTGTTTTTCCATTTTTTCTGACCACTCCTTTTTTTCCACTGTTGTTTCTGTTATCCAGGTTGTTTTCATGTCAGATTTTGAACAGGTGGACCACCCATGCCAGCCTCCATAAAGGGGACAAAAGCCCATTGCTTCAAGAAATTAATAATGGAAAAGCTAATCCAGAAGAATTAGGTAATTATGAAAACAGACCAAATCTGACCAGCTGGGAAGCATGTTGCGATTCCCCCAATTCTTTGGTGTCTTTGATTTAAGTGGAAATCTGGTGGTTGGCTTCATTCAGGGAAACACCAAACCTGGGTGTGGGTGTCAGTGGTCTCGTGGACTAGCTATATTGCAGCATATGCCAGCATGTGGGAATGGAAATAGTCTCCTCCTTTTCGGCATCTACACCTGGACTTAATCAGGTCACTTCTCTGCATTGCCACTGAGGAGATATCAGCCCTCCAAGGTCCCCTAGATCTGCTGCCTGCTTTCAGGTGGGTGGATTATTGCCTCCAGGTGCTGGTTCCTCTCATTTCATTGCTAGAGGAGACTCAGTGATAGCCTGACATGTACTTCTCTGTATTTTATTTACCTTCATGTGTTCAGATGAATCCCACCCTTCCTTTCCAGATAAATGCCTGGCTAAACCAAGGGCAAAATTTTATTGTACTGCTGGCAATAGTACTGCAGAGATGTGGCTCCTTGTGACTGCTGCTCACACAAGGGCTGCAGGGAGGCAGCTGGGGCTTGGCAGAGCTGTTTAGCTGAGTTTAACTTGGTGACTAGCAGGATATAAATGGCAGGGACACAAAGCTCGGAAATTCATTTACCTTCTCTCTCAAATGCTTTTTGCAGGTCACTAAGATGTTGGCCGTGTGAACGTGGCCTGACAGATATCACACTAAGAGCAGTTTCCTGGATACTGTCCTGGATTTGCTGTCCTCCTGCAAACACTAACACACACTACATTGTGCTGCTATCTGTATTTCCAAGGCCTTTTCATGATAACCTCATGTGATGATATTGTAGATTTGTAGAGCTGTCTGTAGCAGGTTTTATTTATGACTTCAGCACTTGCTTGTTTTTCTGATGGGTTTCTGCTGTTTTCTTCTGGCTGTGCTTCCTTTTTTTTTTTTCCCCTCCTTATTCTGGGAAAGAGATCTGTAAAGAAGGTGAGTCATGTGTCACACACATGGGGAAGGATCTTACTTCTGTTTTCCTGTCAGGAGGGTTGAGTCAAGAAGGACTTTTTGTCTGGAAATGTTTCATCACCAGCAGAACTGTGTTAGTGAGTCGTGAATGGGGAGGCTGCTGAAGAAAGAGCTGATCCTTCAATTGCCACCTGAAATGGACTGGAAAAGGCAGACCACCTGGGTAGTAGCAGTGACAAAATATGAGGGGTCTTTGGCACGACCGGCAGCCAGTTTGCTTCTCCAACTTTAAATTGTCACAGTGCAGCAGTTGGGGTCCTCTAGCTCATATTCCCTTAAGAACTGGTGTTGTGGACACATTTAACACTCATGCCATGACAAGACATGCTGCTCTTGCATGGTCTGGTCCAATGGCTGGGATGCTGCAGTCTGATAGCACAGCAGAGAAAAGTAGAAGAGGGTGTTTGTGTGAGACCAATGTGTTTTCTTTCTGGCCATGCCATGGTGTGCAGCCTTATGGAAACACCTCAGGCACCTTTCCTGCTCTCAGCATGACCCAGCTTCCCATTCAAGGTGACAGGGGGTGATTCCTGGGTGGGTTGAAGATGACAGGGATGGATTCTCAGTGCTGCCCTGTGTCCATGAAGGATGGGCCCAATTCTCAAATGCTCTCATGGTGGTCTCCCACAAGAGGAGAGGCAGTTGCCCTTGGTAGGGGAAATAGCCCTGCCTGGTCTGTGACCTATCTGGGTTCACATTGAAGAAGTTGTGTTTCATTTCACTGTGGGCTCTGTGGTGCTTTACATGCTGAGTGTACTTTACTGATTAAACAGGTGAAATGTCAAACATGAAACCCAAAGAAAGAATTAGTGAAAGCCTCTTTCATTTTCTATTGCTCTTTGCTAGATGCAAATTAGTTCTTTTGGGAGGGCATCTCACCTCAGTTCTCAGCAGCTGATTTCCCAGGGACAAGGAGGGGTGAGATGCAAATCAAAGGTCTGTAGACCTTTGTCCCAGCCAATAGCACTGTCTGCCATTACAACCACATGAAAACAGCTCTGCCTCAGTGTCCTCTCCTCACCAGAGTACCTTCAAGTACCACAGACTCCTACAATGCTAAATAACATCTGAGGCCTTGCCCATGTCTCAGATAAACTTGACCTAGTTTCTCCATCAAAACACCTGCATTACCAACTTACCTAAGCAGCACATCACAGTAAGTGTTTTTCTTTTTTCCTCCAGTGAATTATTATTATTTTTTTAATGTGGCTGACAAATAGATTCTCATTTCAATTTGATTTATTCTGTGCTGACCTAAATATTTTGCTTTTCTCTTCTGTTGGGTGCAGTACTTTTTTACTGCAGGCTCATGGCAGCATTGCAGAGATCTGGGGGAGACAGGTTTCTGGATGTGTGAATGCAATGAGAAGTGATTGGATGATGTGGAATATGATAATAACAGCTGCTGTGAGGTTTCTGTGAAGTTGGACCATGCAGAAAGAATTAACAGATTTGATATTTATGTTAGATATTGTGATTAAGGTGTCCAGTGTAATTTAAGGATTGATTGCAGTGAGATTAAAGGAGGACAAAATATCCCTTCTGAATACAGGACACAATCCAGTGGAATAGATTTGCATATGCAGCACAATTTTGGTTTTTTTAACTGCTTGGTTTAGGAATTTGGTTTCTTTAAAAGTGTAATGCTTTGATACTGAAGTCCAGGTCCACAATTTGGTATTTTCTGATGATGCCCCAGGCCTGGGAAGTGCAGAGCAGTGAAGACAGCAAGGGCTATCTTTTTAGAGTACTTTGCCCCGCTGTTGTCCTGGATTTTATTTCAAGCAAAGAAAATTAGTAGTGGCTTGCAAAGGGAGGAACGGAAGAGGCAGCCTGCACCTCTACTTGCAGGGAGGATAGGGACTCTTGTTTGTATCTCAGTAGGACTTCAGAAAGCCCAGCACTGACAAGGTTATCCTCAGCTCTGTTGGCCTGAGGGCGATGTGATACAGCCCTAATGTTTTCTCTGTGGCTTTACCGCAGCTGAAGCACACCCATGATGCTGCCCAGTCATGCTGGGCCTGGGAGCAGAGGTCTAGCTGTAACAACTGATCCCTGTTATATATGCTCTTGCTGGAAAAATCTTCTCTTTTGAGGGTAAAGTAGGAAGTGTTTTTATTACCCCAATGTAATTTCACTTTGCTGATAGAGGTGTCAGTCTAAGAGGACCTGACCAGCAAACCAGCCCTGGGGCAGAGGTAACCCAGGCCCTGCTTCTCTTACAGCAAGATGCACTGCAGTAGCCTGCTGAGGACACTGACAGATGTTGAATGTGATTGCAATGGACACGGAGTATTGCTCAACCTTGGAGAATTTTTTGTCGGGTTCAGCATAGTTTATTTTGGACTTCACTGCTGCCAGGAAGAGCTGCAGTGGGCTGTAAGGTTTCTAAGGCAGATGTAGGGCATCTTCCACCAAAATGTAAGGCATTTTTCTTATCTGCTGCAGCACCTGGTGTCACACATGGCTTCTGAGGGCTACATTTCTGCAGTTTGGTTATACAGAACCACGTCAGCAGTTGTTTGGTGAAAGTTTTTTTTTTAGATGAAAATTATGGCTGGGGCAAAGAGTGATAGATTGTTTTTCTCTGTGTGTGTGTGACAAGTCTCCCCAAGGCTGGCTGGCCACACTTCACAGCACAGCAGAGAGAACTTCCCTCTCACTCACAAAGTCATCCAGTTGTCCAAGTTCCTCTTGTGTTGTCCCGAGCTCAAATGCTTTCCATTTGTCTTTTAAGGCGGGAAGACTTGCCAGTTCCGTGCATGCATGTGCTCACATGAACACAGAGAAAACACTATTTAATACTGATATGCATTATATTTAACAGCTGCACAACTTCAGCAAAACAGGAGTCAGACCAAAATGTAGCTCATTGTTTTTAATCAAAGGAATACCAGTCTTGCCAGATGTGGTGTATGTTTTTCCAAATGAACTAAAACAGTGTCCACAGATGAATATGCTGTGGTCTTGTGCAATAACATCACTTGTTTTTACATGCCCATGAATGGCAAGGCACACACCAGTGTTAAACAGAAGGCATAAAGAGTTTTCACCGTGAGAACAGAATGAGCTGGAAGGAAATGGAGCCCAAGCTGCTTTCTATACTGTTTACTACAGCAGGAGCCAGCCCATGGATCAAGAGATGTTTCTCCCAGCAAAGACAAACAAGGCTGATGGTCTGTCTCCCTTATGATGACTGTGGTCATATCATACTGACAGCTAGTGGGACGATGTATAGAGACAAGCTGAATGTGGAAGGTGCAGTTGTGGTTCTGGAGAGGATTGCTGTCCTGTTCTCCTTGCACAGGTAAGGACACCACAAACTAAGCAATGTACAGAGTGTAGTGCAAACAAGGGAGGCACAGACACTCAGAAAAGTGTGTGAAGCTGAACTGATGAACCTTTTGCTCATACCAAGAGAAGAGCCTGGAAACACCCTTATGTAAGACCAAGTCTCCACCGTGAAGTGTCACACTCTAGTAGTGTCTCTGTCTGTCCCTTGATCTTAAAGTACTACAGCATTTCTAAAACTTTTCTTCTTGAGCTGTAGGAGACTCCAAAGGTTGCCTTGACTCTGGGTATGATATCTGTAAGCTATCCTGGAGCACAGGTTGCATCTCCAACGTAATTTCTCTCCCAGCTTCAAGGGTGGATGTGCAACTCCTTCCATGTGACCATTCCTGCTCCTGTTTGACATCTCCATCCACTGGCAACATCTGACATCTGGAATTTATTGGGAGAGTAAAAAAAAAAATTCTCATAGCGCATCACCTCTGAGAAGGTAGCTGAAGTTGTTCTCTTTCCTGTTTGATGTCAGGATTTTGCTAAATGAAGAGGAAAGGAAGGACAGTAGGGTCAAGACAGCTGCTCCTTCTCCTCAAGCACTGTGACCCACATGTTGAGATGCTTTAAAGCAGTTCTGCACATCACAGAGCAGATGGGTCCTAGAAAACTGAGTACATTTTGGAGAAATGTAGATACTACTGTACTATAAATAAACTTCCCTTTTAAACAGCTTGTTTCAGTGCTGGCTGTGGATAAGCACCATCTTCTTTTAATCACTGACTGCTTTGGCAGCAGCAGCACCCACCGCTGCCACTCCAGGTCTTGATCTGACACCCTAAATATTTCCTCTCCTGGGTGGTTTTGATTTTGATTAAGTAACCTTGGGGGTGGATGCACTTAATTCATGTGTAGCAGGCTTTATGATGTCAATATCCCGATCTGGTTATTATAATCTTTTTTTTT
>WEKY01000342.1:53642-74214 GCA_013390045.1 Picathartes gymnocephalus | reverse complement strand
AACAAAAAAACCAAACCAAAACTAACAAAAACCCAAAAAAACCCCCCCAAACCCAAAAAAGAAAACAACAAAAAACCAAATCACCCAAACAAAAACATCAACAACAACAACAACAAAACAAACAAACAAAAAAACAAAAACAAAACAAAAACCACAAAAAAAAAACAAAAAACAAAAAACCCCCCCAAAACCCCCCCAAAAACAAAACAAAAACAAAAACAAAAAAAACAAAAACAAAAAAAACCAAAACAAAAAACAAAAACCAAAAAACCAAAAAAACACCCAAACAAAACCAAAAGCCAAACATTCACATCTCAGTAATCTATTTCTGAGGACAGATTCATTCTTATTCTGGTGTCCTTGTGCTCGATGACAACCAAACTGTCATTTTAATACACCAATTTGCCCAAGAAGAGTTTGAGGGCACTGAATACTCTCTGTGGCTTGTGAGCAGGAGTTGCAGGACCCGCAAGACTCAGGGATGAAACAGATACACAGTCTTCTCCCATCCTTACGGTGTGGCTGCCACTGACCATGCTGAAGCTCAGGTTACCAAACATTTCCACTATATGTCTCTGTCTTTAAAATACAGTAGTTTTTGGTGAGAGTCTTTCAAAATCACCATTTTCTAAGGTAGTTCTAAGTAAGGTAGTTCTGCTGTTCTCAGGAGGGAGACTGGAGACACATGGCACAACCTGTGTTCACTTTGCACAGGTATCTAGCTCCTGGAAATTGCTCCAGATGCCTCGTGTGCCCAAAGATGGTGAAGCATGTGCCCCATAGGGGACAGCTTTGTGTGTCTGAAGGGGACAGGTTTGCTCAGAAATAATACAGCTCCCTAGTTCCGCAGTGCTCAATGCTCTTTGCACAGACTGCAAAACTCCATGTGCAAAAAAAGCCATACACAGGGGTATAGGGGAGTCACTGAAATTAATTGTAGAAACTGATGAAGTCCCTCTTACTGTGTTTATTCCTTATTTTAAGCCAGTTGCTGGGCCTTTCATGCACACAGGAAGGTCACATTGTGGTTTAGCATCTCTTCAGTCCTCGTCAACTCCTGCCTCTGTACGCTTCAAGGGCTGTAGGAAATGCTTTGGTGAAGAGCAAACTTGTCTCACTCTCCAGCCAAGCTGACAGGGCTTTTCTGCTGGTTCTTCTGCCATGCTGCTACACCCACATGTAACTCATCCATGCCGCTGTTGACTCTAAACTCCCTGCAGGCTCCCAAACCCCTTAATCTGCCTTGCAGCCCCGTCCTTGGCTCACAACCTGTTATTGGGCATGGTTGGTCCCATTGAAACATGAAACAGATATTTTAATCTGCAGCTTTAATTACATGTTTTCTTCTCCAGACAGAGTCCCAATTTCTTCTTCAGTGCTTTCTGCCACCCTGAGCTGTAGATGTTTCCAGTTAGACCTCAGCAGGTTCAGCCTTGCTCCTAGCTCCATCCAGGTCCAAGGCACAAATCTCTCTGCAAATCCCTTTCTGGTACTTTCAAGTTGCTGCTCCTGGACCCTGATGATCTCCATCAAGCTCTCTCCCAACAGTGCATTTCTTTTTTGTTCACCAGAAAGCAGAGCTTTTGTGGGCATAGGAGAAAGGACAACAAAGCTTCTCTTGTAATATTTAATTCTGCTGTTATGTGATGCCACACCTCTGGCCTGAGCCAATCTCACCAGCTGGAAGATGGGTGAGTGGACACAGAGAGGGCTGGACAATGCTTCCCCTACAAGGATCAGTTGGTGCAGTGACACAGTCATTTACTACCCTCAGTTTTTGGAAAGTTTATGAAAGAAGCAGAGTGCTGAGGCTTTTTTGCTTTCAGTTTACAATTTTCAGTTTCTAAAGGGTTTCGCTGACAAAATACGTCTTGCTGAACCTGGTAGTATGACTACATGGATGATGCCTGCAAACCATTTTTGGAAAAGTTTTAGTATTAGTTTAACAAGAAAATGTTAAAATGTTTGAAACAATGCAAATATTTTTCAAATAATATCATCAAATTCTTTGCAAGCTTTCTCATAGAGAATCTGTTTTGTGTTTGAGGTCAAAGACTTGTCACACAAAACAACAATTAGTAGATAGATGCATGATGCACAGGTTTGCTCTTTGCTGGTACAGGCTCAGGCTAGATAATTTTGCAAATTATGTATTTTCCTTGTTTCACATTTCCAATAAATTCCCTCCCTGCCTACTCCCGGTGGGCTGAGGGTTCCCATGGCCACCACATGTAGATCAGAGATTTCGCCTGCTGAAAGCCTTTTGCTGCTGGTTAGCCTCTGACTGCAGTAAAAGCCATCACAGCAACTTGCAAGCCACAGTCTCCTTTCAGTAGCCCTGGTAACATCTCAGTGCTCCCAGCAGTAACTTGCTGGTTGTGCTGGGCTATTCCTCTCCCAGGCTGGACAACAGCATTACCAGAGACATGCTGCACCATGGAATTCAGCAAAAGCCCTCCATATGTTTTATGCAAAAGAAAACATTGCTTTTGGCACAATGTTTTGCACCAGAAGCCAATTGCCACCAGAATACAGATGCAGAACTTGCCAGAACAAACCTAATTGCAATACTTGGGAGGTGTTTTGTATTTTTCTTCCTAACTGTGTCCAGGTGTGTTGAATTGTTTGAAGAAAATTCATGGTGTTGAGAAACACAGAAGGGTGAACTGTTTAGCCAATCATGGCAGAAATACATTCTGCTGATCTGGAATCTCTGAGTCAATTTTTTGCTTTGTTGGTTCTACTATAAGTAGCATAAATCTAAATAAACAACATTACAAGTAGCAGCTACTTCTGGGATGCTTACTGTTGGAATTTATGGATACATTAATATATGAATTAATGGATTATTTTTTAGCAAGCACTAAGAGGTAAAAGAAAAATAAAGGAAAATAGGGTAAAGATTATATGAAAATTTTCCACATATTTAAAAATAAGGCTTTCAATCAAACCCAAATATTTTTGGGAATTTTGTTCCATAAAGCATTTTCTCTATTTTTTTCCTTTTAATCTTTGTTCAGTATATTTTTATGAGCTCCTGAAAATATTTGAGTGAAATCAAAGTTTCTTTTATCAGTTGTAACATTTATTATAAATGCAATAACTATGTAATGGTAAATACTTCAAATAAGACATATTCCTCCAAAATCCTCCATCTGTAGTAGCTTCTTCATTGATGACATTGAGATAACCACAGTCCTTTTCCATTGTTAAATATTTTGTGATTTGCCAGAACACACAAAGCTCAATCTAAGAGCAGAAAAGTTCCTACCAGCATCCCTACCAGCAATGCCTGAAGAATACAGGAAAGACAATGCTGTAGGATGGGCAAAAAGGAATAGCCAAGGGAAATGTGGAAGGTGGCTGGTTTCTTTATTTGTGTGTGGATACACAGAGGCTGTGCACATGCAGGCATTTTCCACGATGCCTGTTAAATCAAGTAAAAAACTCACTGAACTCAATAGTTCATATCAGTGTCATTTGCTAACAAAAATGAGTGTGTGTGCATCTCCCTAGGATGGCCTCTTTGGGTATCAGGGAACCCTTTAAAGACAGTTCCTAAATCTATTAAATAGTCATTGTGATTTTTAAATGGATGACTCTTTTTACTTACCTGTGAAGTGCTGCTTGCAGGTGGGGCTGAAATGCAAGGTGGCCCCTCACGTGGACATTGGCTTTATCTCAGAAATAGCCCTGCTCCCCAAAAAGCAAAACAAGACAAAAATCAAGCAGTTCCAAGATGAAGACCCTGAATATAGAGGGCTGGAACAGAAAAAATATTTTTAAGGGTAGTGAGGAGCTCCTGTCTCCTCACCCATTGGTGTAGGTTTTGCTGGATGCTGTGGGCAGAGAAATTGGTCAAAAATAAAGCAATAGGTTTCAGCAGAGAGGTGGGTAATTGCCAGTGAAGTCTCAGATTATCTTGTTTCACAAAATAGGTTATGTTACCACAGGTAAGCAAGAAGGAGGAACATTGCAGACAAAAACAGTTAAAAATCTTGTTTGGGCAAAGAGATATCTGCTGACTGCATCGCTCCCATCACCTGCTGCTGGGGCAGAGTGGGTTGCATGCCAGGGAGGGGGATTTCACTCCATGCAGTGGCAGGGACGTGGCACATTGCCAGCTGATACTATCTGGGCTTCCTACTTGAATTTTCAAGGTGGGAAATCCGAGTTGCTGAGGGAAGGGACTGCAGCAACCTGGCACGCTGGTGCAAGACAGACCCCAGGCAAAGTGAGCTAATGTTGTGGTAACAACTATTTCTTGTTATTTTGACATTGGTTCATTTTATCTTTCTAAAGCATTCACTGGGAAAAAAAGCAATTTCACCTTCTTTAAACCACAGAGAGAGGCAGGAAACCACTGTTGCACTCTGGGCACTGTGTGTGAATGCATTGGCCTGCAGTGCTCACTTCCACTGAGAACCAAGGGTAGGAAAACAAGTCTGAGAACCACCTTTCCAAGGAATTAGCCGAGCACTTAGCATGAAGTTCATGCTGACTCTGTGTTTTCATGCTGGGATTCAGCTTGGCTTTGGAATGACAGAGGTCTGTCATCAAGTTAAGCAGTGGAAGTCAGTGATATTTTTTTCCAGCCTGAAGCCTGCCAGGGTGAAGTCAACTTGCCCACAGGTTTTGAAAAAAATTGAGATGGCAGAGCCCGTTTTTATCACATAAGTGTTTTGTATTATGAAGGTGTAGTAGTCTTTACTTGACAATGTGTGTCCTAAAGCTGGATTTATGGTATGGCCAAGACTTGCTTTCAATGATTTCAGTGTCACTGGTAGTTCCTCCTTGTAATTTACAGAGATTTTGCTTTGTTCTGAAAGCTGAATCAAATCTATGGCCCAAGTACAAGACAATCACTTTCAGCTTGGTAGCTCTTACCATAGACGCTCTACCTGACTTGAAAAATGAATTTTCAAACTGACTAGTTCAGGATTATGTTTGGTAGAAGCTGTGTTAGGAGGATCTAAGCCTGCGATAATAATTTCTATGGCAAGATGAAAGGTTTTCAATTGCAAGTCTGCCTCTGCTGTATTTCTGTCATTAAGTCACTTAAAAAGGCAAGCAAAATATTGTTTCTAATTTTTCTTAAATACAGTTGGTGCATTTATCACAACATTTTTCCTTTTCCTCTTATTTGATTTCATTCCACATCTCTCTTGGTTGTGTGGGTATGGACTGTCCTTTGACTAGTGCTGTCACAAAAGCTCCAGTTCATTCATCCTTCAAGAATATGCAGCAATGTAATTTTTTGAGCTTTTTTTTAACCTATCTTATTCAAACAATAATTTCCTTTCCATTTTCACAAGAAAACTCTCTAGGAAAGGTGAATACAAACCCACTTGGCTCCCACGTTTCCCTGAAGAGGCTGAAATACTGTGGTATTTCAGCAGAAGATATCATGGTAACATCAAGGATGATGTTAGGACCTAGGCAGACTGAGAAAGACCACATCATTCTCAATCTGGATTAGTCTTTGGGCTCTTTGCTTCCAAGGAGCATCACAAGGGGTGGCCATTTAGTTACTAAGGCTGGTGGTGGGACCCCACTGCTGTGAAGGCACAGATGATGGTTCAGACAAATATGTTCCCCTAGGTGGTGTGTGAGCCACCTTGCAGATCCACACTCTACCTCCAGAAGGCTACTGTGATGTCTCCTTAGCAGCTGTGCAGACAACAAGAAGCACAGAAGGAAGGATATCACAGAAAACCAAAGTAGAAGTATCCATGGAAACATGAGATCTCATTGAGAGTGTCAGGAGGTGAGAGAAAAACACCCTGATGAAACATGCACACAGTTTTGAGACTGGCAGATGTTCCTAAGGACACATCTTCATATTTTGTCCTGTGTTTGACAAATCCCTGAGGCTACCAAGTTTTCTCTGTCATCCACACAGGGTGGATCACACACAATGGATCAGACAGAATGGATCCCACAGAATGGATCAGTGTTTTCCTTGGTTTTTTTTTTTCCCTTTCATGTTTTTTTACCAATTATTTGAGAATATTTTGAGAAGGGCTAATGTTCATAGTGCTGTTCAGTTAGCATCCAGGGCATGAAGGTAAGCAAGTTGGATAGTAACTGACTTGTCAAAATCAGTCTGCAATAATTTTTTGTGCGTGCAATTTGGATGTTCAGATCCAGATCCTCTCTTTTACCACTTTAGCAATGCCCAAGCAAAACTATGCAACACTGTCTTGAAGAGAGGGCCAGCCCTGGGGTGATGAAGTTACTGGAGGTGAGAGAACAGGAGTGCTGGTCTCTGGAGTGACCATCTGTAACCTTCCTCCCCACTTCCTTCCACTTGTCCCAGTGACGCCAGAAAATGTGGTGCAAGTGGTAAAGTTATGAGACTTAGGGGGCTGTCATCTATTATGACTCTGGGAGCCTCGGCAATGCTGAATGAGAATAAACTGAAAATGCCAACAGAACAGAAATATCTCTTTGTCACCTTCCCTAGAAATGTTTTTGATGAGCAGATTTTCTCGCACAAAAGACAGGAAAACCAAATGCCATCCCACTGGACAAAGCAGTCATTTGGATAAGCCTGGATAACTTCAGAGATGAGGATGACCCTTGTCGGTCAGGTGCAGGTGGAGATCGCTGAGAACTGCAGGCTGTGGAGTGGCTGCAGGGCTGAGCCCTGTGGGACAGACCCCAGTCCTAAAGAGCTGATGGGGGCATGTGAGGGAGCAGTGCCAGATTGGGCTGGGAAAAAACAAGCTGGGTCTTGCAATCGCAGTTGCAGTCGATCTTAATGGCTGGGCTCTGGTGACTCTGACTTCAAATGATGTTTTGAAAGCAAGTAATTACTTCATGATCTGAAATAATGCACCTAAATCCCTCTCCTGCCTTGAGGTTTATTGATATTTATTTCTTGATGTGGGTTAACAAAATCTCTCTTGTCTCCAACAAGGGCTGAGTTTGCTTTGCAGCCTTCTCCTCAGCTAAGTCTCTCCCGTCTGACATGGCTAAGGATGCACTTTGGGATTTCCTGCCATCTCCCAGGCTTGGTTGAGAGTGGCCTGTGGGCTCAGAGGGTGCACACAGAGGCACAAGCAGAGAGTGAGTCCAAGCAAGGTTATGTCTTCTGAAAATCCAGTGGTAGTTGTTAAACAGAACTGCTTGACACCAGCAATACCAAAGCCCACTGGTTCTGCTAGGTTGCTCAGGAAAATGCAACCAAAACTGGGTGTTAATGGGGAAAGTAATGGATAAAACCAGCCTGAATATATAGATGGAGAGAGTGATAACGTAGGGGCAGGGCAGGGCAGGGCAGGTTGAGGAAGGGGGCTGAGATCTTCGACTGTCATCATCTCCATGACACATCTTGCTCTCTCCTTGAGGTCCAGTGGGCCCCAAAAGCCAAAAAACAGGGGCATGAGAAACTGGTGGCATACAAATAATATGAAAGAAGGATATGAGCCCACATTGGGCAGAGAGAAGGAGGATGCACCAGGAGAGAGAGCAGAGTTTAATGCAGGAAGGCAGGAGGACAAAGCTGTGAAATCTGGTAAGGGCTCGTGCATCAACCTGCTTTTTTTCTTCACTGTTGGTGTGACAAAAATATGAATGACACAAAAATGACACCACCTGGGGTAGTACAGTCCTGATCTGTACTTTGCACTTTGAAAAACATTTCCTTTTGGAGTTGGGAGAGGGATGGGGAAGCCTGGGAGATTTTAATTTCTCTATAGCTGGAATCATAGTTGCTACTTACCGGAAAAATGGTGACCAAGTGTTCCCTTGGGCTCAGTGGTTTGAAAAGTACAGGAGTGCACCTTACAGTGGGGGAAATAACTTGCCAGAAAAAAATGACAAAGCCATGGATAAGGCAGTGCCTGGGACAACTTTTCAGCTGCAGCACTAAGAGAAAACATGCATGACAACCAAAATGATGTCCTTTGTCTTTGTGTGACCCAGAAAGATTGAAAATAAAGACAGGGAGAAATGTAATGGAGACAAAAAATAGCAGTGATTTTGGAGATACTCATTAGTGGTGACTTTTGATAATTCTGAGCTGCAGACAGGCCTGTGCTTACTGGAGTGGGAGCAGAAGCTCCTTTGGGAGGCACACGCAGCTGCTCTCAGAGCCATTTTCCAGTTCATGGTTCTCCTGTTTTTTGTGGTGCTCCGAGGCCCAGGTCACTGCCTTGGGAGCAGGTCTGCTGTCTGAAGGACATGGAACTAGAAAGGGATTTGTTTGTATGGGACAAGTGGCATCTGACTAATCTGCTCCAGTTCACAGGCTGCTGCTTCTTGCTGGGTGTCTCTTCGAGCATCCTGGTTGTGCAGCCTGCAAATGGCTCCTAAGAGATCCTCTGGCCCTGGGCTGCATTTCCTCCTCTGCTCAAGGTTACTTCTGGGCCCTGACTTGCTTCACCACCTATCAGCCAGCCAGATCAGGCACTCAATCCTTAATGCTGCAGTGATTTCAAAGGACCAGACATGTGAGTGCCAGTATCTGGCCCTGTGGGAACAATAGAACCTGCTCCATTTTCTCTCCCTCAAGTCAGTCATGTTCTTGGCATCTTCAAACCCAACTCTCATGGCCATCTTCATAGTGATTTTACACAGAGTGCTTACCCTTGTGCCCTGGGGAACACTGATTTCATAACTGGTCATTGTGGTAATAAAACAAAGCAGAACAGCCCCCTCAGTCTCTGCTCCAAGGCTTTGTGTGTTGCTGGGAGTTCAGCACGGAGCAAGAAAATTTGTGGGAGACCTGTGGTGTGTGCAGAGAGGCTAAGGAAAGCTCTCTGCTTGAAATACAGGCACAGGGATTGCTTCTGTGCAGCTGCTGATCACACATTATTCTGACCAGGAGCAGTCTAGCATTTCAGACAAGCAGAAATTTCTCCACTCATATGAGCTGGTGCAAGATTTTTGTCAAGGGAAGAGACAGGTTCCTGCCACACTTCAAATAAATTATGGGGATGGGAGCTCATAGAAGTAACCACGAGGACTAGGAAGAGCCCTTTTATCCCAGGGCAGTAGAGGCTTGTGGGATAGTATAAGAGTTTTGCCAATTTCTTGAGGAGACATCTTATTTTTGTCAGAAGCCAGCCAGTCTGCACAGCACAACCATACCAGAGCCATACCTCTGCTCTGTCTGCTGGACCCAAGCCCTGGAGCATTCCAAAGCCAAATGCCACATCTGGCTGTCTCCTCTCCCTCTCTGCCGCCTCCAAAATGGAAATGCTTGTCTTTCTTAAAAATAATGCTCTCATCCCTGGAATGCACATAGAAAGTGGCAGCAGTGGTATAGATTGAGACAAACGGAGTCATTTATCGAGTCTCCTTATTGGAAATCTTTAATAAGAAGCAGCTGTTTCACTGGTAACATTGATGACCATGAGCATGAGGTGGCTGGTGGCTGAGGGGTGTGGAGACCCTGGCCCCTGGCCCTGCCAGCAAAGACTGCACACACACTGCCAGGCACGTCAGCGCTCTGTCAAAACCAGAAAAATCCTGAGTTAGTCACAGCAGGAAGACAGACAGCAGCAACATCAGAGCACACTCTTTCATCCAAGTTGGTTGGTGACTGTTTCAGACTTGAAAGACTTCCAGAGCGAAAAGCTGTACACAGCAACAGTGCAAGCCCAGGACAAGGAAAGCAGATGTTCACGTCTCCTCCCCTATCCTTGTTCCCTTGTGTTGACTATAGTGGGTTTTGTAAAACAGAACATGCTGTAAATCAGGGCTGGGCAGGGTTCAGCAGTTGGGTTAAATATGGCTTTTAGGGTGCACAAGTGAGCCACTGTAATTTACACATAAGGAAACTACTGCTTTAAGCTTTCCCTGGACAACTGCTCTGACATCTAAGTGGAATAGCTTGTACTTGCCTGAAGTAGGCCAGAGCTATATTTTTCAGAGCTATATTTTTATGCAATCCACATTCTCTTGCATTACCTGTGCACAGGGATCCTGTTACCTGTGCACAGATCAGAGTCATCTGAGCAAGAAGATTCTCATCTGAGAATTTTTGAACCTGCCCATCTTGTCCCTTATGGTCCACACTTGCATGGCTCACAGAGGTATTTTTTTTCAGGATCAAATTCTGCAAAAATTTTGGCACCAAATAAGGAATGATGCTGTGATTTTTGGGAAGGCCAGATTAAAACCAGAATTTGACTATGGATGTACACTTAGTATTTGTGCATTTGCCTCTTTCAAAATTGACAGTTTACATTGCACAATATGGTTTGCACACAACTGAGTTCTGATTGTCTAGGGATTTTGGAACAACAGGAAATATTCCCAAGCAATCTGAAGCATCTGGTAAAAAAGCTTTTTGAGTCACAGGTTGAGTGTTCAGGAAGCGGCTTCCTCTTGCACATATTACATCACATCTGTAGGTTCCTGTCGAGCTGTATCATCTGCGCCTTGGCCCTTCTCCAAACGGCCCCAGCTCCATCTCTGGAGCTTGAGGGGAAGATCCCACCCATGTGAACAGGCAGGGAGAAGCCCCATCAGGCTGCTCCTGACTTCACACAAAGCTCCTCCACAGCCTGAAGTCCTGTTCTCACAGCAGACCTGTCCAGATGTGAGGCTGGAAACCACAGTCTGGTCTTGCAAATCATGGACTTGAAAAGGCTTCTTCTTTCTGATACATTGACTCAATCACTTTATTAAGATTTATAATCCTGTAATGAATGTGTAATTAGCAGTTGAAAGACAACTTCATAAAATCAATATACTCTAATGTACTTCTTGTAATATACAGCCTTTTAGCTATATATTGATTTTCTTTCTTATTAATGTTTTATCCCTTGTATTTCCCTTTTGCACAGTTTAATTAAGAAATTAGAAACTTTAAAAGTTTGAATTTTCTAAGCAAAACATTTTATTCGAGATAAAAGTGGCCTTGCAATCTTCCAGTATGCCTTTATTTTCTATGGTCCAGCCGCAAAAAAAAAACCCCACCCTCCTCTTCTAATAAAAAAAAGGTAATAGTTAATTTGCACATGTAACATTTTAAAAAAATCAGACTAAATAAAGCCTGAATGAAAACATGCTGAGAATGAATGATTTTAGTCAAAGTAACTTATTTTTAAAGTAATATATTTTCATAAACAGCTGAGTAATATTAAATTTTAAATAAATACTTCAAAGTGACTGGGATTAAGGAACACATCAAAACAAAATTACTTTTCACCTGTGTCTTAATAAAAATTTTTGAAGACTTGATTTTTTCTTTAATTTCAAAATAGGAACTTGCTGCTGAGTCCCATGAAATGGGATATCTATTTCTATGCCAAATTTAGTTTAAAAAATCCCTTTCTTTTACTTATAACAGGCCAATAAAATTTTTTATTAATGATAGACATTTTATTACACTTAATACAAATTAACATAAATTTTCACTGCACATGCACATCAGTAGTATTTTAAATTATGAATAAACATTCCTTTACAATCCTAACATCCCTCAAATTACAAGTATTGATGGAGAAATTAGGAAATCTCTCTTCCACTGGTTGCAAGCAATATCAGAGGCACTGTTGGCACTGACTTGGAAGTTATTGAGAGACAATAAAATGGGCCATTATTCTTTGAATAAGCTATTTTTAAGGGTTTTTGTTGGGTTTTTGGGGGTTTTTTTGGGTTTTTTTTTTTCAGTTTTTAAAACCTCTTCAGAGCTGAGGCACCTGCCCACACACTGGTGTCTAATTTGTTCACCACCAACATAAGTATGAGGATCAAACATTTTGGCCTGCCAGACCAGAGGACTTTAGTGTCCTGGTGTTTTGTGCTGCCAGACCTGAAGTTTGAGTGTGAATTCACAGGCTGGGCAAGGCTCTGACAAAGGTGAGAGATGCTCCTTTGCCAGGACACCAGGCAGCTGGCTTGTGAGGAATGGGTGCCCAAACCAGGTGTAGGAATTGCAACATCCTGGGTAGTGGCTGAAGCTGTCAACCACCTAAAGGATAGGTAAATTGACACTGTTTTGGGCTCAGCATCCTTCTCTGTTTTGGTGCTGGTATTTCAGGTTTTCCTCTGGAAAACAAGAGAGTTGGTGAATATGAGCTCTGAAGTGGCAGAAGAATTGCCCAAGAGCTGGAGAGCACACCAGCTGCAGACCTGCTGTGGCCCTAAGCAGCAGTATCTAACGCATCATGGTCTGTGGAAGAATAAAAAATGCTTTTTTTCTCCAACTTGAGCATATGGGTAGAAATCCAGGTCTCCTTGTGATGGGATCCTTCCCTCACTCCCCAAAGATTTGCTGAAATATCAACCCCATCCTCTGCAGTATTATATCTAAATCCTGACCCAAGTCCCAGAGTCTGGGAGCTGCTATTTTAAACCTGACCATAGGCCTGTGACACGCTGAATGAAAAAAAAATCCGTTTCTGATAATGAATCTTGTTATTTTCCTAAACTCAGAGGAAATCTGCAGCACAGCTGGTGGTCCTGGAGGAGAGTGAAGGAATACCACTTAATGAGAACCTGGTGGGTTAATTAGTCTGTTGTATGGTGTGGTTAGTCAACAGGAAAGAAACACTCGGAAATTTTGAACGACATAATCATGATTGACCTTAAGGTAGAAGTGGACTAATAAGCAGTTAAATGTGCCTGAGCAAGGGGGGATGTTTGAGCAGAAGGGGATTAAGAGGAACTGTGCTGATGTGTCCCTGTACAGTGTGAAGCAGAAGAAACACGAAAAGGAATGTATTGCTGAGGCTTTTAGTAGCAGAAGAGAGACTGCAGCATTCCCAGGGCAATGTGTGATGTCTCCTTGGTGTCCTGACCCACAGCATTTGTGGGTGCACTCAGAAGGACAGCACATATTGCAAGACCTAGGAGGAAATACGAGAAGGAAAAAAAGAAAAAGGGATCTGAGTTTTAGGTTTATGTTTCTATTTGACCTTCTCAGATGTCCCAAAAGTGTTTTGTCTTACTGTCTCTGGCTCAGCACCCCAATCACGTGCACCCAGCCTGCCTCCTCTAGTGACCCCTTCAAAACACGCTCTTGCAACCTCTGCTTCTCCTTTTGGCTTTATGGCAGATATTGCACTGCCTGGTCTGTTTTTAAATTTTTTTCTTTAATTTTTAAAGCATTTTCTAACTAGAAGTTTGAGATGTATGGTTATTCCTTTCACAGCCAATTTGCAGTGACCTACTAAATCATGTAGCCCTTCTCTTGTACAGGTAAGTCCTATTGACTTTTTTGTAAGGAGAAGGCTGCCACTAGCAGCATGTGCCTCCTGCCAGTGCAGGATTTATGTCTCTGCTGTACCAGGCAGCTCAGTACATCCCTTCTTTGGGTCTTCTCTTATACCTCCCATCTCCTCTGACTCAGCTGATTGCTGGGTGCCTTGCAGTGCTTTCCTGGCCTTGGCCTCGGTTCTACAAGGGCTCCAGCTCCCTGCCATTATTCTTCTATTGCTACTGGTTTGACTTCATCTGCTGTCCCAAGCCTGCTGCTGTTTCATGTAAGCCTGCCAGATTTGCCTGCATGATTGTTCTTTTGTCCAGATGAATGTTTAGCTCAGGGTATTTAGTGCTGATCTGGTTTTTCTATTGCTTTGTGTGTACCCAGGGGAAGAAGTTTTGTATTGAAATTCTCCTGGAGTGCTGAGTCACTTGAACTCTGCTACTGTGTCATGTGCTCGATTGTCTGAGTGCGGGACCTGCTTATGTCATATCTTGCAAAATGTGTTTTCTGTTTCCCCACTGGAATTTTGCCTGAATGGCTTCCAAATTATCCACCTACTAGAAGCTGGGAAAGTTCTCTCTCATGATGCAATTCCCCTCTTAAATTTGTTTTGATCTTTTCCGAGAACCTGGCTGGAATCTGATAGATGGGATACTTTCTTGCATGCTTTGTTCTTTCTATGTATTGCTGGGCATTCAGGAGGATTTACTCCCTGTGATTTGGCCAGCCATGTAATTCCCAAATGCCGTTTGTACATTTGTCCCATCAGATTATAGCCACGTTCAAGTGTGCTCAGAAATGTTCCTCTAATCCAGCAAACTGTTGACTGCACTCTGAAAAACGTGTAAATGCTGCTGGTTGGGCTTCCATTAGTGATTCAACATTCATCAGACCTTTCCTGTGGCTCGCTGAGGCTAAACACAAGCCCAGAGAAATTCATTATCCACAGCACTTCCCCTAAGACTCGTCTTGATCAGCAGACAGTTTTGCCTTGAACAGCCCAAGTGTTCTGGCTTCACTCACTGGCAATCAGCAGTGACACTTTTTTTTTGTTGTGATTCTGTTCAGTGGTTTTGGGTAGGTGCAGATACCCAGGTGTCTGCCAGGCTTTCAGTGCTGTTAGAGGCAGTCTGTGCTAGTTTCCAGAGATGTAACAATCCATTTTCTTTGCAGCCTTGTAACTTCCTTCCTCATGACTACACGGTGCATTTCTCACGGCCCATTGGCTGAAGAGAAGCTTATTTATAGCCTCAGTTCCTTGTCTTGTGCCCCTGTCCATTAGAGAGCTGACCTGCTGTGGCTGCTGTCTCACCCTGAGGACATTCTTTGCCTCTGCTTTACCAGATCAGGGTCTGCATTGTCCTGCCTCCTGCTGGGTCCTATAAACCCCTGGCAATGGTTTTTGTGGGAGTTTCTTACTGAGGCTTTGTATTCATCTGACGGTTTTAGCATAGTTGCATGGCTTTCTGCATCCCAAAGACATATAGTTCTATTTTCACAGCCTTGTGCTGATGTTTATTGTTGCTGGGATGAGCTCTGCAGCTGACTGTGCTGTTTGCATGGAAATGAATCAGTTGTTGGTCCTGCAGCCCCGTGGTGGGCGGGCTGGGAGCATGGCTGGCAGCCTGCTTTTCCCCGGAGCGTGAGCCTGCAGCAGGCAATCCAATTGACCCAGGCTGTGCTGTGTTTCTCAATAGATTTTACTGTAACCTATCATTGCTGATGTCGTGACTTCCACTGTCTGGCCCTCTCCCTTCAGCAGATCAGCAGCACTCAAAATATTCCAAGAACTGCCCCAGATTTAGATTACTTTCTCCAAATTTCTATTTCCTTAGGATGACTTCATCTCCAGAGTTAAAGACATAAAGGTACATTACCTGGAGGAGTCTACATAGCATGAGCTGTCTAAGGAAACACTATGGTCAATGAAGGTGCAGTCCAGAAACCTGAAAGAAGAATTCAACTGGCCAGTTTTCAGTGCCCACTTTGAGACAGAATGGCTGATAAGATCCCTTTGCAATTTAGATTGCCTATAGTGACAAAGGAAGGGAATGCTGCTGTTTAAAACAAGTTCAGTGCTGTTTGAGACCCCCTGTGACACCTGGCACATCTGCAGTGAATTGGCCAGTATGGAATAGTGGAATCACTAAGTCTGGAAAAGAACTCCAAGATCATCAAATCCAACCTTTGACTGAATATCACCATGCCCACTAAACCATATCATATCACAATATCACAGAGAGCATCAAACAGAAACCAGAGAGTCATGGAATCATAACAATTTAGGGTGGAAAAACCTCTTGGGTACTGAAAGGCAGATACTTCACAGGACCTAAAATAACATCAGCCTTCACAGTCATCTACCTCTTTGTCCATCTACCCCACATGCAGGCACATAAAACTGACTATCCCACTGTCAGGAAAATGTCTGGGGCTACTTGAGATGCCCTTGGATGGCTGCTTGCCCTCCAGGTGCTGTTCCTAGGTGTCTCACGGGGATCCCAGTTTGGGTAGTTGCATCTGTCTCATCATGTTTACAAAATACCAGAGTACTGTCTCAGTTAATTAATCTGCCACCTATCTCCACAAGCACTGTTGCTTCTTCCCTTTTCCCGCGTGAGACAGTGAAGCACTTTTCCACAGTCTTCTCTCCAGTACTCAACAGCCAGCTCTGAACACAGAGTCATTACCAGCTTTTGCTCTTCTCATGTTTGTGCTTCCTCATAATGCCTTCATATTTTCTCTCTAGAGGTCACAGTTCTCGTTGTATTTTCCTGTTTATTTCTCATTTTCTCCCCACTCAAAATGAAATGGCCAACAAAATTTCATCATTTTTGTACTGTGTTGAACTAATAACATTTAGGCATCCATAGCTCTGCTACTAAGAGCTGTTTTCAAGCTCTTAGTAGCAGAACTATCTTAGAGTGCAATTCATACTCTACTACATGTCCTTAGAGAGTGTTAAGGATACCTCCTTCAGACTTCTTCCTATCTTTACTTCACCTTTCAAGATCCAAGTACATTGATGAAGGGATAAGATAGAAAGATTTTTTTTAATGCTAAAGAAGAGAGGATGCTGGCAAATATCCTGATAGCCATATTCATGAGGATTATTTTTCACTGTTGTTACTGTGTCTCCAGATTGGATGAAAGTAAATATTTCCTATTTACAGCACATAGAAAGAAAAATAATAAATGTGTGTCTATAATGGTTATACTCTCAAGTATTTTATTTGATCTACAATTGTGTCAAATAGAGCACTTAATTGCTCCAGCCACTACCTTCAGTCTCTGACCTACATTTATGACAGGAACTGCACAAAAACCTACAAAAGTCAAAGACAGGAATGGTTTTAGACAGCTTTCCCTGATTTTAATCTGGTGAATAAGAGACTGTTTCTGAATTAGAGACAAGTGTCACCTAAGCCCAGATTTCCAGTAGGTGTAAATGTGACTCACAAAAAAGGGGGTTGAAAAACTTCAGGTAAAAGCAACACCTCCCCCCTCCCCCCTTCCCCAACCCACTCATGTATGTTAATTTAAGAAAAGCAAACATTTTTAAAAGAACGCTCTCCAGATAGAAATGTTGAGAACATGTGTTTTCCTTGTTGCAGCGCAGCCAAAAGAGACAAAGTTTGCTTTACACAGTATCACATTTTGCCAAATTAACAGTACTATTAATATTTAATATTTATATGACACTGTCATCAGGAGGTCAGTTTGGTCTGATCCCTGCTGTGTGAGATGTGCAGACATAAAAAAATGATCTAGATTGTTTTTATTTATGTTGAGGATCTATTGTTATGTTCCGCAATCCTATGGAGCCTGCCAAGACGTAGGCCCCATCTCCAAAAGGCTTAGGTGCATTTTTAAGACAATTTGCTTTCATAACTAAGAGTTTCAAATGAAGTTCTTCCTTTGTAGTTTTTTGACATATCATTAAAAGCTGTGTTTAAATGTTGAATCAAACAGTTATGGGATCTGATTCTGATCACATGTGAGGAGTGGAAGAGTACATTTCCCATGGGTGAGGTACAACTGCAGAGGGAAAAGTGGATGTATTTTTGTCTTGATATGGAAAATTTGAGCATCCTGGAGTTTTATCTTTGTGTATGGGTATAAAAACAGGTGTGTTAAAACCTCCAGTGAAGTTGGTGAGATGTTTTTGTTTACCAAAGCCATGTGAGTTTTCCTAAGGATTTGCTAGCCACATAAAATGAGGTTTTCTGAGTATTGTCCTAATCCTGTTACTGTCCCGTGTCCCTCAATTTAGGCGTTGCAAGGAGTGAGATATTTGCCAGTGTATGAACTGGGTCCTCCAGCACAACCACCAAGTAAGTAAAGATCAAGTTTTACATCTACTACCACTACCTGTCTGCCACTGGACATCTCTCAGGTCATTGTTATATGCTTAAGTTTTAATATCTTCTCTTTCAATACATATAGGTTTGATCTGAGGTTCATCCTGACATCTCTGACCAGTTGGGATGGTTGAGCCCCCAGCTCCATGTACCCATGTAGTCCTAGCAGATTATCTAAATCGCTTCTTCAGATGATGAAGTGACAGCTATTTGGGTAGAGCCTGTACCACTGCCATCACAGAGGCACCCAGGATGGCTCACAGCTGCCATGGGAGCTGCACCCAGGCTGTAATGCCCTCTGTGGTCTTGGCTTTGGTGACTTGGAAAAGTCTGCTTTTATCTGCCACTGTGAGAAAGAGGCTTGGAGGTTTCTATGGAGCATGTGGTTTTCTGAGACAACAGTGTAGAAATGATGGGTTTGAGGTAAGCAATAGGTGTGATTTTAGCTTCAGGCTTTGTGCTTTTGACTCTCCTGATGGTCCTTACTCTCCAGTTTTGGTTTGCACTATTTGTCTCTGAGTGCAAGAGCCAGATCCAGCCAAATGTTTTGCTGCAGGCAACCAAGCACCAATGTGCTCCAGCAACTGAGAGGAGTTCTGTCCTGAGGACAAGATTAGAGCTGTCCTGAAGTAAAACCCCGTGAATCACATGGTGTAGCTGCTGCCCTTAGCACAAATGGCTTTGTGGCAGTTGCAATTTGCAGTAGGATAATCTGCTCCTCCTGTTGCACCACGTCACCTGTGGATGCAGATGTAGCCTGAATCAGTGTGTGTGCCTGTGAGGTGCAGAAACACACACACAAGCTCACTGCCTCTATGTGACAGCCTGTCTCCCAGAACATCAATGATTCCCTGGGTATTCAGGAGTCTAGGGATTCTTCTTTGGTGAATAAACTGCAGTAGGAAGATGTGTTTGAAACTTCCATCATCCAGAATCCTTAGAAAATTCTCCTGTGACAACTGCACTGAAGAAAACTAGGTGGAAAGTGTTTCTTGAAGCTATATGCAATGACAGTTCATTGCATTTATGTCATTCCTTGCTGAGTTATTTTACTTGCATTACTTCCAGAATGCTTGCTACAGAACAAATTCAGGCAAAATAAATAATATAAATAATATAATATCACACAGAGATTTTCCAAACATTATTTTTCTCAGCTGCTAAAGGGATATTCTCAGCTCTGGAGATGAGAAAAGAAATTTTATTCTGATCTAAGCATGCCTATCATTCAGGGCCTGGAAAGTTAAAGCTTTGAGCATCCAAAGGCTCATCTGTTCCAGTTCTTCTCTGATTTTATCCATGCCCCCATGTTATAACGTCTAGGCATAAGAGCAAAATTTGCAATCAAATTAAATGGCTGGCCTAAATTCTTCTCCCTCAGCCTAGCTACTTTTAGGTAGAAGAGGAGGACTGCATTTCATACAGCATGTGAAGAATTTCCATGCTGTGCCTCCGCAGTGGGCTCACATATAAATCGGGAAGTCTTGCTAAACAGAGCATGCTGATTTTTTTTCTTTGTTTTGGTTTTTGTTTTTTTTTTTTCTTAGACAGAAATGTAGTAGTGGTTAGGATATTTTTTATGCAGTTCACTTGAATTTGACTTCAGCTACCTATCCTATGACTTTAATAATCATAGAAAAATTCCGGTCTAGCTCAGCTTCTAGTAATTTCCAATTTTCAGCTGTAAATCTGTAACATAGAAATCAGATCAATATTTTTCAGAAGTGTCAATTCTAATAGATCTTTAATTACAGTGAGATGTTTTTAGCTTCCTATGCACCCTTTTCCTTCCTTCCAACCTATCCATCTACTTTTCCACCAAATCAGAGACAAATCAGAATTGTCCAAGTATGAGGAGATGTAGAAAGAAGCCTAGACATGGTTTGTATAATCCTAGAAATGAACCTAAAGCTGTGAAAAACACAAATATCATCCAATATGCTCAGATTTCAGTAAGCTTTGTTTGTTAAGTGTTTTTCATGTTAAGTATTTGGCATTTCAGTGGGCTTAGAACTGTTTCAAAAGTCAGGATAAGCTTGTCATTCTGGAAGGTGAGAGGTAGAAAAGAAAGAGAGATACATAAAGATACATTAGTTGATTAAGAAGCCACCTGTCTCTTCTTTCAATAGTTCATCTGGCAGGGACTCATTCAAAATGCAAAAAAGAAGGCTTTAGTTTCCTCATCTGCCAGACGAGATCTGAGCCCACCTTAATTTCCCAGGAACAGCCCCTAAGCACCAGACTGATTGGTATCCCCCAGTGCAGGATGGAGAGAGAGGAAAAGTTTTTTCAATACCTCCGATAGAGTACGTTCTACTTTGTTTACAATATTGAAATATTCATGAGAGTGATGTCCTGTCTCTCCACTGCAGGGCCTAAACACCATGATATAGAGTTGTTCTCTCTGGCCTAATGAATATTTCAATATTCTATATAGAGTAGAACAAGATCTACAGGGGAAAAAAAAAAAAAAAGACACGAAGTATTTCCCAGCAGAATACTCCCGTGTGCAATAGAGTAACCTCCTTGTCTAGGTTCTGATCTCTGGGAGAGAGGTGGGAACTGAACCCCAACCTTCTGCCGCCTGGCAGAGCTCTGCGGCCACTGATTAAACAGGTGGCAGTACCTGTTTAGGGCATTTTTAAAACATATAGTTTCCATTCTTTTTTTCTGTTTCGTTTTTTCTTTTTTTTTTTTTCCTTCACCTAGGAAAGAGACCAAAGTAGAAATCCATGGCTTTGTTATTTTCTTTTTGTCATGAAAACCTGTAAATGTTTCATATTAGTTCATTGGGGCTTGTCAGGTTTTGTCCACAAATTCAAAAATTTGTTACTGCTTCCTGAGTCATAATTGGTAGAAAGGTATTGGAGGAAGGCAAGATAAATTTTCAGCTTTTTAATGTAAAGATCAAAAAGCACTGTTTGGAAAGGCAATGTTGGCAATTTTGAACTACCGATGATATAAGATCAAATGTAATCCCTTTACAAATTAATAGGGGTTGTTTCTTTGGGGTTTTTTTGCTTTGGTTTTTTTTTGGTTTTTTTTT